>PVHY01005206.1:10270-85310 GCA_004024945.1 Uropsilus gracilis | reverse complement strand
TTAATTTTTTATTTTTAAGAGACTGGGTCTCACTATGTTGCCCAGGGTTGTCTTGAACCCTCGAACTCAAGTGATCCCCAACCTCAGTCTTCTAGGTAACTGGGGTTACAGGTGTGTGTCACCATACCTGGCCCTTTTTTTTTAACTTTTTTTTTTTTTTTTTAACTTTTTTGAGGCTAGGTTTTTGCTATTTTGTCCGTGGAACCGCAGGCTCTCGTTGCCCGGGGTACCACAGACTCAAGCAATCCCCTGCCTCAGCTTCCCAGGTAGCTGGGATGACAGGCGCACGCCACCACGTCCAGCTGTTTTTTTGGAACTAGGTCTCACTATGGGCCCCAGGTGGGACTCGAACCGCGATCCCTAGCCCCGGCTGCTTCATAGGCTGAAGCTTACAGGCACAAGCCACTGTGCCCGGCCTCTTTTTTTTTAACTTTTTTGTAAGATTTGTCAGAGCTCAAAAAAGGTTTTCCTTACGGTTTAACAAGACTTCTATGCACAATAACAAAGATTTTATTTTTTAATAGGAAAAAAGAAATTAAGAAAAAGTGAAGGCATTTTTTTTCTTTGCATCTGTTTGAATGCCCTCAAGGCAACAGATTAACTCTTAGAGAATTAATCTCTTACAAACTAAATTAATGACATTTCTTGGGGTTCTTTCTGAGAGATATGATGTAAGTACAGGTTTTCCTGGCCTCATTCCCCTCTTCCCAGCAATCTATGCCTCATCACTCAGTTACATGTTTTATTTTACTCTCCTAATTCCAAAAGCATTCCAGTTATTCAAGGACTTTAAACACTGCCCTACTATGCTAACCTTTCTTTAGTAGAATGCAGCAATTCTTTCCCAACCCTGCCTAGTGACAGTGCTCCTTCCTGGGAGCCCTCAGGGAGAAAGGATGGCTCCCTACTCCTCGGGGAGGTGGTCCCCAAGTTTCTACAATGGTTATTCTAAGTTTTCCAAGGGCAGGGGATGCCCCTTGAATTCCAAGGGAATTCAAAGGGAAGGGGCTTTACACCCAGTACACGCTAAAAATAAAATCTACCAAACAAATCAAAAGTCACATATCAGAGTAGACATATTTTAATTGTTTGCTGATCATTCAAGGAATGGTTGCAGTGTCAAATATAAATTATTTATGCTTTCCCCCTTCTTCAATACCATCTTTAGTTATTTCATAGCTCCCAATTCTCCTTGATAAGGAATGAGGAGCAAAAATAAAAAGATTTTAATTTAAAGTCAATTAATTTTAGTTTTTATTAATATTTTTCGTGATTATTTTTTGGTTATAAAATTTGAAGTAACTGCGTATAACTAATTTTAGAAAATATTATGAATTATAATGACTCAATAGTAAAGTATATCAATCACACTTATTACACTGTATTTCAAATGGATATTTTAAAATAAATTTGTCTTCAAAAGACTAGAATTATGTGGGTTCTTCTTATTTGTAATGTGAACAACCCAAAATAGTTACAGTATTTAAATATCTTAGCTGGTCAGCAACATTTATGAAATCATTTTGTGAATCACAAATTAAAGTGCAAATAGCAAAGCCTTCAAGCTCTTAACAGTTGGTTCTGTGATAAGAAAATATTTTAATCACTTGATTTGTATTAAATCTAATATCGCATAAAGGTATCCAACTCCTTCCCAAACTTCCAGTCTAACCTCATCTCCAAGACTTCTTGTCGGGTTTCTTCATATTTTTTCTTCCATTCATTTGCTTCAATTTCTTTAGTGATTATCTAGATTATGAAAGAGAAAAACCTTGGTTTAACCTGGTTTAACGCAACTCATTTAAAATTTTAACCCAATCTTAAAAATTGGAGACTGAGAGGAAAACATAACCAGTTTCATCTCAAAACATTCACTCTACATTAGGAATATAAAGTCCCAAAATCTACATATAAAATACTGCTCATCAGCATTTAGAAAATGCACACTCAATCACATAGGACCTGGGAAGTGGCCACCACCAGAGGAAAGGAGAACAGAACACCCATGAGAAATATTCCATGTGGTAGTTAAAATCTTTGTATAGTTTACCTCAGTTGACTGACTCTCAGCTCTGCAGGTTCAGAGTCCTGACTCAGACAGGATACCAAAAGCAGAGCTGTTTCTCTGACAGAGACTCACCTTAATCCAAGTAGAGGCCAGAACAACAATGTCATTTAGCATGAGAAATGCAATTGCCACAGAATTGATGTTAGACAATTGTTAGATAGTTTTCATAATACTAGTAATAATAGTATTCCAAGTCAAGAAATGTCAGCAATATTTAGGTATGAGAAGAGCACATATCCTTTGTAAAATGAAGGTACTGCTTTAGTTATATACGGGTAGAGCTGACAAAGTTAGATATTTACAACTTCACAGCTGAAAGATAAGGTGTACAAAATTTAAAGTAGCAGTCTTTCCCTTTAAACCAGAATGTCAGCGTCCAGCTCCCAGGTGGAGTTCACAGGAAGCCCTCTATATGAACTACACAAGCTGTAGAAAATAAATACTTCCAGGCAACAGAGATAGAATGGCACATGGCACATGGACTAAATTTACAGAGAAACAGAGTGATAAGTGAACAGAACAAAAAAGCCCTTACCTCCTCTCTTATCAAGGTGAGCACAGCAGTCTTATCTGATTCACTGAGACAGATCCCATCCAGAGGACTCTCACCTCCACAGGCCACAGATACAGGGGCCTTCTCAACCGGAGATTCCAACAGCCCCTGTGGGAGAAAAGGTTACTTTTAATTCCTTCAGACTTCAGTTTTTTAACCTCAAATCACCTTTAATAACATCCTTATTATTAATTCAGTCACATCCTTTAACAGGTTTGAAGAAAAGTAACAGGAAGCATGTTTTTTAAAAAAATCTAGCTAAACTGTTAAAATGCATTACCACTAGCTTCTGTTTAACAGGGAGCCTAGAAAAATTTTCCTCTTTTTTAAAGAGGAGAAAACATAATTATCATACTGGTCAGTCACCAAGGAGTTACAAGTAGAAAAGAGAATACCATTCATGGTATTAGTTTCTCATTTTTACGGGGGATATAGATGATCCATGTAAATAAATTTTCCCAGAAAAAGTCAGTGTTTTAACATTTTGATGCTGTCTATCTTTATTTAGCACTTTGGCATAGAAAATTCTGAAATGCATTATTAACTTTCAGGCCTAAGAAAACAGAAATGGCCAGGCCCGGTGGCTCGTGCCTGTAAGCTTCAACCTATGAAGCGGCCAGGGCTAGGGATTGTGGTTCGAGTGCCGCCTGGGGGCCGTAGTGAGACCTAGTTCCAAAAAAAACAGCTGGCGTGGTGGCGCGTGCCTGTAATCTCAGTTACCTGGGAAGCTGAGGCTGGGGATTGCTTGAGTCGGTGGTACCCCAGGCAACGAGAGCCTGCGGTTCCACGGGCAAAAATAGCGAGACCTTGTCTCAAAAAAAAAAAAAAAAAAAGAAAACAGAAATGTCAAGTATCTCTCACTCCTGGTGCCTACACCCACGAACACGGTAAGGTAGCTATATCTGTCAAGCTCTCTGCCTAAACATTTTTTTTCTTTTATTTTGTTCTTGCCATTAACCTTTCATTTCCTTCTAGCACCAAGTCACCTTCTGATGTGACAGCTCTTTTCCATAAACTCAGATACCAGAGTCATATTTAGTCAGCACTTTGGTTTTTACAAAAACATGGACTTCGTACTATTTTCCTTCCTAAAAGGGCTTTTTAGAGTGGGGGGATGCGGGGGGAGGGAGTTTCCTTCCACCTGTGTAAGAAAACATTTTATATGAATGGAGGACAAGCTGATCCAAAAACATCCAAAATGCCAGCCAAAGAAACTTGGGAATAATCTCAATGTTAATTATCAGTATAACTGATCAATTAGTTGTTATAATTAGTCAGTTCCCTGTATTTTGTTCTCAACAGAAAGTCCAAGGTCAAATTAGACAACTGGTTTTTAAACTTGTCATGGTCATCATAATACACTCCCTCCTTTCTCAAGAAAACACTGACAAACACATACATAATTTTTGCATGCAGCATCACAGACCTCACCCAAAAGCCCAATATAGAACCTGCTGGCTTAGGCAACAGAAAAAGGAAATGCAGAAGCCGCAGCAGGCAGTGCTTGTTTCCACATCACTTGAGGGAGGGCAGCCCCCCATGCTGACAGAAATCCATGATCTCTGACCTCCTGACCCCTAAGAAACCTATGTGTCTTGGAACAGATCCATCACTAGAGTGAGAAGTAACTTGTGGTGGGCAGTATCTAAGATGTCCCCAAATGAGCCCCACCTCTTGATACTAACTCACCCATGTAACCTCCTCCCCTTGAGTGTATACTGGACCTAGTGATTCACTGACTTCTAAAGAGGAGAATATGGTAACTCATAGGATGTCACTTCTGTGGTTAGATTACAGAAGACTTCAGGTTCCATACTGTGAGAAGCTCCAGGGAGAAGCTCACATGGTAAGGAACTGACCCTTGGTCAATAGCTAGTGAGGCCCTCAGACTTACCAAAAGCCACATGTGTGAGCCTGGAAACAGATCTGCCTCAACTCAAGCCTGGAGGAGACCACTGCACCAGTCAAGGTTGTGACTGAGGTCTGAGAGAGGCCCCAAATCAGGGCTACCCAGGCAAGTTGCCCCAGGACTCCTAATGCAGAAATGATGAAATAATGTTGTTTCAGAGTAATCTGTAAACAGCAGCTGATAACTAATACACCTCTGGACCTTCAAACATTCTCATCTCCCTGTGCCATATTTCTCACCCAAGAACTTTACCTTAATCTTGTTTCCCACATGACAGGATTAAAATGACACATTTGGTTTACTTTGTTACACTTAAGAATCTAAACTAATACATTTTAAAATGAGTCTTTTGTGAATTTTTATTACTCCAAATCAGGATTCCCAAGTCAAGTCTAGGAAATGTCCTCATGAGCCTCCATGACTGTCGTGTTAGCAAGAACTTGGGAAATAAGCCAAAAGAATTTTCTTAGTAAGGAAAAACCAGTGTCTATTTTAGAGTTTAGCACCTCATTCATTTGCTGAAGGGATAAATGAATCTAGTCAGTGTACTTACTCAACAACTTAGTGCTAACAAATGTGGTGGCCTAACAAGGTGACAGTCTGAGAGGTGGAAGATAAGCTCTCAGAAGGTGGGAAACTGGCAAACACATGTAAACAGGTGGAGTCTGCAGCCACAGCTCTCCTGTGTTCACAGTCACAGGTCACAAGCTTCATGGTGTTAAATGTAACAGCTCTTGGAGGTGATAAGGACAAGGGGATTTATGCTGGGGTCTATTTTAGCCACCTTCTCCAATTCCATAGGATTTAACTTTTAAACTGAGTCCTTCATGTTGTTTATCAATCACTGTAGAAAGCCTACTGAATCTACTATCAGGAAAAAAATGGCCAGTGATCTCTTCCTGGGCTGAGCAAACTAGTATGTATTTACTAGAGATGCCATATCAGTCAACTGTAGCCATAATTGTCTCCCAGTCATATTCTTGGTACATTTGAGGACCTGTCTGCATACTGTAGGGAGCTCACTGGAGCTCTGGGTATAAATACATGGTGAGCACTGATACTACGGAGTAATTCTCTCTGCTCATGCCCGTGGAGTGGGAGAATGAGGGAGCATCAAGAATCTGCCAGTGTGCCAAGGGTGCTCATTCCATCATCTGTCCTTGAAACACTGGGGCATGACCACCTGCTGCCCTTTTCACACAGATATGCCTGGAAAAGTCATGTGAGCAACTAGAAGTAAGTTCAAGACATCTTTAAAATACTAGTTGAAAAATACTGCAGACCAACAGCTGAATAGCCAGATGAGACTCAGTGCCCACAATGCTCCGTATTCTGGCTTAGTTCTTTGCCCAAACCACCACCTGCCTCTGGGCACAGGCTGCAAAGGGAATGTCCTTCAAAGCAGCACAGGGAGGCTTTAAAAATTAAAAGCTAAGTCAAACAGATTTTCTTATTCAACTCAATAAAGCAATTGCTTTGTGTAGAATTCAGTCAGCATCCTAATTTATAAGAATAAATTTATGCCTGGAAATTCAACAAGGGTTACATAGGATAAATTCTTTACCTACTGGCTCATCACCTACTGTCTCCCTTTTCCTTTCTCACTTTCTCTTTTCAGTACCTTTTTCTTTCAATACCATACCATACCAGTTTCCATTAGCCCAGCACTTTACAGCTTCAGTCTTCCACATTATTTCATATTATCCTCATACCTGCTCTGATGAGGCAGAGAGGTGCTGCTTAATTTATGGAGAATAAACTGGGAATTTGGAAGTTTAACCAATGTGCAATAAGAACTGTGTAAATCACCTGAATCTTCAGTCGCACAGACCAATGCTTGGTCATTTCAACACTTTCTTCTCAGTCAGCCCTCTGCTTTCTTCATACACTAAAGGTAATAGAAAGTGCTCCCACAGCACTTGGAAATGTGTGTGATTTAGAAATGCACAAATGTTATGATGTATTTCATAAGTGTGCATATGTGTGTGTTTGCATGCGTGTGTGTATAACAAAATCAGTTTTGTATTTACTTTACTCTAGCTTATGTAAAAGGACGAGAGAATAAGCTTGGGAACAGGGAGACTGGTTATGAAACTGCTACTATATTTAAAAAGACTATATATGTTAGAACATTTTAATCATAACTTCATCTAATGCTATAGCTTCAATTATTCCAAGTTGTAGGGAGCCTCAAAGCTGCTAAAGCCAGGCCAGGCTTTTTTTGAGCTCATCCTATATAGTTCTAACTGCCTACTGGATGTATAGATTAGACAGAAACTGGTCCCAAGGTGTCTCAAAGTCACATATCTAAAAATGAACTTCCACAATTTTGTTCCTCCTTCTGCATTCTTAATTTGCTGATTCCTGTGTTTAGCAATATTTACAGTTATGATCTTGAACATCGCCAAGCCTATAGTCTTGTAAGGAAGGGAAAACAAGGAAGTGATTTTAAAAAGTAGATTCACAGAACTGAAAGAAATCCTGCGTGGTCAGGAGAGTGTCAGATGTTCGAGGGAAGGAGGCAGTGTCCCACTGCAGAGAACAGCGCCGACCATAGTAAGAGAGGCTAGATTTGTCGTGAAGACAAGAAAAGTCGATAGAGGTTTAAGAAAAAATTAACAGAAGCAGTTGTGTATTTTCAGTTTTACTGTAGCTTATGTAAAAGGATGAGAGAAGAAGCCTGGAAACGGGGAATTGGTTATGAAACTGCCACTATATTTTAAAAGACTGGAAGTAGCTACCAGCTTAAGTATAATACATGATTTCAAGACACAGAAACTTGCCCGTGGAACTAAGAGGTAGGGAGGAGTTCAAGGTGACTCCATATTTTGTGGCTTTAACAGCCAGGTGGACAATGGTGCCACTTGTTGAAATGAGGTCCTTCTGGGGTTGGTTAATGTCAACTCTGACCCCACCAGGTATCCAAGGCAGGAACCCTGAGATATCTTCATCAGTTTTCTCTCACTGCTCCCTCTATCCCAGGCACTATGTACATTCTCAGGGTCACCAAGTAGTATCGGTTCTGCATGCTGTCTCCATCCCATCTTTTGAACTATCACCAATCACAAGGTAACTTAAAACCCCCAATAGTTACCCTCCATGTCTAACTGCTGGGGCTTTGCATATAGTTCTTGATCTCCTAACCCTTGCCCATCACATGCAAGGTCCCCTGATCACAAGACAATACTTAGAATTCCTTATGTAAAATCTGTGTTTTTTCTTATTCCTACATTTGCAAAGGTCATTTCTCCTGCCTGGAATTCCCTTCACTGCCTCATCTCCCTGGCAAACACCATTTTTCCTTTAAAACCGTTTAGATGGAGGAATGTAACCTTAACCAAGTGATCAAAATCGACTCCACCAAAGACAAGCTAGAGTGAGGTTCATGTCATTTCTGTTGTATCCACGCCAAAACTGTACAATCTGCATTTAAGCAGGAGAAAACATGGGTGAGCCCAAACTGAAGGCATTCTACAAAACAACTAAGAAACACTCTTCAAAAATGTCAGTGTCAGAGAAAAACAAAGAGGAATGGTCACGGATTAAAGGAAGTTAAGAATATGACAACTAAATGCAATATGGATCTTGTGCCAAGAAACGGTATTATTGGGACAACTGACAAAATCCGAATGCTATTTATAAATAATGTTGTAACAGTAACAGTACTGACCAATTTTGATAATTATACTATGCTTATATAAAATGTCGACACTTGCATCTGAGTGAAAGATTTATAGGAATTCTTTGTTTTTGTAAGTCAAAAGTTGTTTGTTTTAACGTTGTCTTTAATTGGCAAGTACGTTCCAGGCCCCTTCCATGGAGCCAACGTGCCTTGGCTCCTACAGTCCTTAGAACATATTCTACTGTAAATTCCCTATTGGCATCGTTGGCCCATAGTTCCTCTCTTCTGCTCAGAAGAAACATGTAGTACAAGTCAAATGGAATTTAAAATGTTTACTTGAAAAAAGCAAAATTAAACAGCTGAAATTAGTTTTAATACTAGAGTTATTATCTATTATCCCAGCATATAATCTGAAACACTAGAGTCATTTTATATTCCTGTTTTGGGGGTATTATGTCTTTGAGAACTGGTTGTATTTTACACATAAAGGAGATCAGCCACAGGTCTGTGCTCAGCACCACAGCAGCCAGGTAGGGGATGTTGTGCAGGACGTCTCAGGACATTCTCTGAGCTCCTCAAGTGAATATATCACCATCGCCAAAAGTGGACAGTGAGTTATTTCATGAACTAACAAAGGGCTTCAAAACAACACTGAAAACAGAGACAAAATACGACCAAGAACAGAGCTTTACTACCTGATCCAGCACCCCCTCCTACAAGTTTATGGACTTACAGGCATGGCAGATCCATCTTTTTCCATCTTCTGGCACGATTCTTTCTCTACACCTAAAACACAGAGAGCCATTTTTATATAGTTATCCCAAGAAGTAGGTTCCTTTGCTTCCAAGTGAGACTCCTGGAATCCCCAAGTGCAGGCTCAGAATGACATCAATAATCAGCACTTTAAGATTTTCAAAGGAGCACTGGCATTCTGCTGACTGCTGTACTGTCTGTGTTAAAAGTCCAAAATAGTAGAAGAAAAACGAGTGTCAACTGGTTATCAGACATAAAAGGATTAAGGATGTTTAGGTGAAGAAAATAGCAAGGCTGCCCCCTTGTGTCCAGAAAAGTTTTTGCAAGAGTTGCACTAACCACCACAGGATTTCAGAAAGCAAATCCTAACACTGAACGGTATTATATTATTAAGTCTGAGTCAATTTTAATTCCTGAAGAATGCCCTCAAACCAATTAATATATCAGATAAATTTCAAAGTCTACAAACTAAATGCATTATCATCCCCTTGTACTTCAAATTTACTTCTACTTACATTCCAATCTTACTTCTGTCACCAGAGGCAACACATTTAAAATAACCAACTTTATGCTTTTTTTTTTCAAACTAAAGGAATACACACTCACTGAAGAAAATTTTGAAATATGGAAAAGCACACAAAAATTTAAAGTATAGTTTCCACATAGAGCACTAAAAATATTAATTTGCTATTGCTATCAGTCAGCTGTGAACAATTTCAAACAGAAATGTGACTCTGCCTAAAGACCTTTAATGGTTCCCCTATAGGTACAGGAACAGCCCAGATTCCTCTGTATGGCCTCTTTTTCTCATCAGCCCGCTACTCACACATACACAGCTGCTACTGGATATGTTACTAATATAGCAGGTTCCTCTATCAGAGTGAGATTCTCATGGTGCACATCTATATTTGCATCCATCAATACATAGTTCAGATGTGATTCTCTATAGGAAACAGTCTGATTCAGCTCACAGAGCCAGTACAGTCACCTCACACCTCTGCCCCCAAATCCTGCACAACCCTGGTCTCTGCTTGCTCCCACAACACACAGGTGTCAGCTTATAGCCAGCTATTAGCTGTTCACCATTTCTATAGACAGCACTGCTAGCTGATAGAACCTCAGCTGTAGAAATTTCTGTTCAAGTGATTTTCTCCTTGTGAGAAGAATATAATTCAGTCAGAAATTCAAACTAATGACTCATGTCCATAACCTCAAGAAAGTTACCTTTCTGAATCACTACATGAACAAGGATGGAGAGAAAGTGAGAGCCAAGTGACGTGTGAGACAGGCAGAATTTTTAGAGGACAGAGTGAAGAGAGGTATTTCAAACAGAAGGATTAAACATAAGTAGTTGGGACTAATCAGTGTAATCATGGTAAAGGAATATAAAGGGTAATGAATGGCAAACAACATCTTTGGGAAAGAAATCAGAGCAGAGAAGCTGGGCGTGGTGGTGTGCGCCTGGAATCCCAGCGCTGGGAGGTTAAGGCCAGGGATCGCTTGAGTCTGCGAGTTTGAGACTACCCCGGGCAACACAGCAAGACCTAGTCTCTAAAAAAAAAAAAATCAGAACAGAGAGAGGCCTGCAAAGAAATGTGGAAGAGTCCTTGTACATGTATTCAGGGGAAGCTGAGATTGGGAGACAGAGAGGAGGCTGGGGGAGTGGCTTTCACTAAGTCCGGCTTTCCATTTGCTTCCTGGTTTGGTAACAGATCAAGACTTTTTAAAATCTAAGTACAAAAGTCCCAAATTAAATTATGCTACCGAAGAGCTGCACTTTTATTAACATTTCAGGTAGTCGTGACTTTCACACAAGAAAGGCACAAAGTCACAGACTTAACTTGGGACCTGAAAAGGACCTCAGTTCTAGAAAAAAGAATCCAACAGCAAGAAGCTTCAGCACAGGTTACATGAGGTTTTTATTAGAACATTAAAAAGGATTTTATAGGGCACTGATCAATTTCAATCTATCACATCTGTGAGCAGGACAATTTATAATCCACTAATGTAATGAAAATAACCCTTTCACATTTTAGCACTTTGGTTAAAGGACCTTGAGACCAGACTGCTTAGGTTTAGACCCCATTTCTACCATTTATTACTCAAGTGACCTGGCTGAGTTATTTAACTTCTGAATCACATCATCCTTCTCTGAAAACTGAGAAGAATACTAGCAAATCATCCCTAGTAAGGAATGAGTTAATTACACATAAGGCACTTAGAACAATGCCAGCATGTGGTAAGGCACAAGTGTCAATTTCTATTATTTCTGTAAGTAAAACAATGAGAACAAAGCATAATTACAAGCACCTGTATATTTCAGGATGTTGCCATGTTAAACTCAGTCATAAAATAATACCTCAGTGTCTCCTGTACATCCTGCCAAGCTTGTCCACTTGTCCCTGGTATTTCAGTAAGACACCCTTTGTTTCCCTTTTCCAGAAAAAGCAGCAAAGCATATAGGTCAACATCCTGTCTATCCCTCCAACTGACCCAACTCCCTGGTATCCCTAAGGCAGCTCCTGCTCTAGGCTTTTAGGCATTTCTGTACTTATGTACTTTAGAAAGATGAAGATATGCTTCCATACCTGCTTCTGAGGATGAAAACGCATGATTTATGGTAGACACAGGAACATTGGAACATTCAAAGTACTCCAGGTCTTCCTCTGGCTCACCTTTCACCTCGGCCCCAGCTGATTTCTGACCCGATGAAGTAGACGCCAGCTTCTCCTCATCAGTAGCATGGCCATCCCTATTAGAAATGTCTGAAATCTGGGAGATCACTGCTTCTTCATCCTGGGAAATGCAACAGACAAGATGCTACCTCTTAGGAGGACAAACAATGGGGAAGCACTGTCTCAGGAACAGAGTAAAGCAGCCACCATCACATGTGGACACTGGATGAAAAGTTAACCATAGACTGGGTATAAATCAAGAAACTAGACTCTCTCAATCATGAAGTCTTATGTCTTCTAGAACCAGATTCTGTAATTCAAATCTGAGGATTGAAGTATTCAACTTCTCTAGCCTAAACTTATAAGCAAGAAGTTTAAGTGAACCAGAGTCATAGTTTTCAAATATTTTACTTCCATATCTCCCAATTTTTAAAAAATCTAGTACCCCATTGTATTTTCAAGATAAATCTAAAAATGTTCAGCATAAGTTGAAATATTTGCAAATAATATCTACTATGCTTTAAACACTGACCTTAATTCAATCTATCTTTGATACCTTATGATATTTAAAGTTGAACACATGCATGCTCCTGAATTAGTGACATTAATCTTTTGGACATCATTTCTTTTCCTCTCTGGATTTCTATTTGTAATCTACTTCCATCAAAAAGTTACCCCAAGGAAATGCATTTGTATGCCTGAGAATCTTTAAAAAGCCCTCCTATCATATTGTTTAAAAAAGGTAAAAATTAGGGCCGGGCACGGTGGCTCATGCCTGTAAGCTTCAGCCTATGAAGCGGCTGGGGCTAGGGATTGCGGTTCGAGTCTCACCTGGGGCCCTTAGCGAGACCTAGTTCCAAAAAAATAGCTGGGCGTGGTGGCGCGCACCTGTAATTCCAGCTACCTGGGAAGCTGAGGCTGGGGATTACTTGAGTCTGTGGTACCCCAGGCAATGAGAGCCTGCAGTTCCACAGGCAAAAATAGCGAAACCTAGCCTCAAAAAAAAGGTTAAAAATTAAAAAAAAAACTTTTCTGTGACCAGAAGTCTCAGTTAACATTGTTCTTCTGAAGATTTATTGCAGTTACTTATTATGACTTCTGACAAGTACTCTCAAACACAAAATCAGTTTTTATTAAAAATAAAAATCAAATGCAACATTTTGACGCATGGGGCTTTTAAATTTTTACACAGTTTATCTTTCTGAAGTGAATCACAGATTGCTGTCTCATGGCTCTTTGTTGCCTGTTTAGCAGCACTGAAGATCAGCATTTTACATATTTTAATAAGATGAAGAATAAATCCAACTGCAAATCCTTTTTAAGAATCCTAAACTATGCACCAAATTTTGGTCCAAATAATACAGAATAATTTAAACTTCAAATGTATTTTCTTATTCAAAGAATGTATTTCTGTATTCATACAGAAATAAAGTTCCAAAAAGATAAAAACTGAAACCAAGTGGGTCTAGATTTTTCTTCTTAGTTTTCCAATAATTTATATAGTCAAGAACTTTTAATTTTATTCCCATTTTCACTTTTATAATTATAATCATTACAGAATCTTATGCATAAATAAAAACAGAAGGAAGTTTTATATTTCTCTGAACTCCTTCCCAAGTTATGTAATAGAGTTCAAACATTAAAAGTTATTTTTTATGCTCAAATATAACTGACAATGCAGGTTCTCCTGTTTTGTTGAAAACAATTAATTAAAACTCATCTTTCAAATTTTTTCCAGTCACTGGAGACAAATGCCTTCTTGATAAACCACTATTTTGTGTCTCCCCTCTGGTGACCCAGAGGTTTCACATGTGGTGGTGAAGCACCTTAGTAAAATTTGGAATGGATGAGAGGAAACTAACTCAAAAAATGGGAAAAGGGCAACTATGAAAGGGTTCCCTTGCCCAAAGAAGCCTTCTCAGATGTGCTAATAAGGTTAAGGATCTAGACATTGGTTTACTTAGCAGACAATTCAAATACTCACTGCAAGTCTTCCTCACCTATCCCATGCCCCAATACAATATCCAGTCTGGGGACAACTGGTTTAAAAGACATTCTGATGATAGACGTACCTGAGCACACCCATCCAAAGCAAGAGACTGATTTTCATACTTCTTCACCTTACAGCCACTCCTGGAAGAAAGGAAAAATGACCAGCAGGTTTGTTAGTCATATAAATAATTGCCAGACTATGAAATGGAGCAGATAGCATTGTGTGCAGATAGAAGCCAAAGCATAAAGCACCACACAGGTCAGACATATATGCGTTAGAGATGGCAACACCTATATCTGAGTCTTCTCCCAAGAGACAAGATAAGCACATCTCATTCTCTGAAAAGACCCCCTCTCTCTCGTCTATGGGATGGTTCAACGCCGATACTCTGATCCCTCCTATTTTTCCACTGCACACCAAAAACCTTTCAGAGAGCAGTCTCAGTATTCACAGACATTCGGTTGATCTGATTCTTACTCACTCAGCTTTGACCGTCATTAGAAAAATTACCACGCTGGACCAGATTCTTTAGGTAGAAATTCTTTATTGCACTAAAAGTCATAAAAGTTTGAGAAGGCAGTTCCAGATCTGTTTACTATGAGAGAAGAACTGTGGTCAACAGATAATATAAAATAAAAATAATTGAGTAAACTATTATCATTCCTATTAAGCAGTGAGATAAAAAGTGAACACAGCCAGAACCAGGGAAAGTTCAAACCACCTGTTACTTTAAAATCACATATAATTTGTGACCCCCAAAGACTAATTAAGATTCAGTTTAATTTACTTAAAATTCCAGAGGTATCCTGACACTGCCCTCCTCCCCAATAGCAACTTCTTCTTGAGAGGGGTGGGGGGAGAACATACAAGCACATAAGTTATCGGAATGTATATTACTACGGCTCAGTTCATGGTTTTCTTCCCTAAACACTAAGTAAATTTCAACTCCTGCCACCAAACTCACATTTAATTGACTTAGTAAAACTTAGGCCCTGTTTTAAGCTAGCAGACTTATTCCATCAAAAAAGTCAACAGTCTCCAAATATGAATAGGAGAGCCATCCTTCAAACCAGGGCTGGGATTATCTCAGGGCCAAGCTAGCACTCGGGAGTCACAGTGCACGTGAGGCGTGCCAAGCTAGGGAGCACAAGCTCTCGCACCTAAGGCAGGAAAGCAGAGTTCCATCCTTTAGGTAGAGACAATTGCAAGGCTAAGCTGACTCATGGAGTGGCAAATAAAATTTTAAAAAATATATCAGAAGGCCAAACTTAGAAATGGCAGCCAACATGCTATGGAAAGACAGTCTGGAGAGGGCGGGAAGGAAAGTGCCAACATCCCAGGGACAAACAGAAACAACAGCAGGAGTACTTACAACAGAAAACAGAGAAATTTCACTTGTTCAGTAGTCCTGATGCACCAACAAAATTAGAGACAGGAAAGAGACAGACAGATGGAGAAAAAAATTATGTAAAGCCTGATAAATTTATCTCTAGTCTGGTAGATGTAAAAAAACTACAAAATTCTTTCTACCATGAGGTGAGATATAAACTAAAAATCTTGTATTTATGAATGTGAACACTGATGAGTGAGTAATTTTAAGAGTGATTACTAGAGTAAGAGAGTGGTGGAAACACTCAGAAATGCCAAATAGTCAAACACAGAGATGAAATGTGTATTTCACATATTAATGCATTAAAGAATACTTCACTACTGAGTATATTTAAATGTCTAGTTATCAGATTAGAGGCAATGAGTGAAAGAAAATACAGTTGAAAATGTACCTGCTTATGTCTACTGTAGGCGTGTATCACTAAGATACTTAAAATGACTTTACATAATTTAGTTTTATTTGGTCCACAAAATTTCAAGCATAGTTTCCCTCCACTTTACACAAGAATCTGAGAAGTCAACTGGACAAACTTCTTAAAAAAATGACCATTTATACCACCTAATGAATGCATAGTTTCAATCTTTTCTAGCAATGAGGGATTTGTTAAACAAAATCCCAGAGTTACACAAGAGGTCAAGCTCCCTTCTCTTGTAGAAAGGTGGATATAAGAGTTTTGATTGCAAAGGAGTAGAACAAAACAAAACCAATCCTATGAGGTATACAGAGTAAGAAGATCACTCACCAAAAACAGAAAAGGAAGAATATGCCAGCAGTTGAAGGTGGTAGGACTTAAGAGAGGGTGACTCTTGTTACTAAAAATAAGGTACAGGGTAAAATCTCGGCTCCTTTGGCCTACACTTCATCTTATCTAACACAGATGCATAGGCTACATGCCTTCAACATGCAGCTGAAACGAAGGCTCCCAAATGAATCTGCATCATTTTTGCTGGGCAGAAGCATCCGTCTTTAGGTTACCCCATATTCAGAAGCAACAAGGCTGTGAGCTGGCCAACACATACCCCAAGCACTGTCCAGACACCAGTAACCAACCTTCACTACAGGAGAGCACTTGGAGGACACCTAGTCAGTAATATTTTCAGCAGCACTTAACATGTTCATGCGTAATTACAGCAGAGATCAAGAGCTATCAATGATATTTCATTCCCCTTAGATGTTTTGCAGATATTCCAGGGCTAATGAAGAACTGTCTCCTACACCACTTAAGCTTCCTGGTCCTGATAGCTGTTGCTCTTGAAACAGTTTTCTCTAGCAGGATTCATCAAACCTAGTATTTTTCTTAAAATCAAAGTCATTCTGAAAGTATCCCCCTGACCTAGTGATGAGAAACTTGGCAGTCCTCATCCTCCCTTTTCATATTTTGCCTCCCTTGCCACTGGTTCTTCTTTGTATCTAATGTTTAGGGAAATATCATAGAGTCATAAGAGCTAGATCATTATCAACACATATTTTGTAATAAGGCAGCCCTTTTACTAAAAAATTTAAATTTGACATGGACCATGGCATGAAGCACTCTGAGAACCTCAAGGGACTTTGCTAAAGTGGCTCTAGATTTCCCAGGCCAAGAAGGGGGAGATGCCACACAACCGAAGACTGACCAAGTAATTTACATCAGATTAATGTAATTATTTGATATTCTTCATTCTGATCAAAAATTCTTTTCCTTACTGAAGAAGCCAGATGCTAAACATGGAGACAGAATGTCTACCAACACTTAATGACAGGTTTGTTTCCAACCGAAATCACATCTTTCTGTTTAAGTGGAAAGACTTAAGGCCATGTTACTGATACTACCCTGGTAATCTGTGGGTTTAAAATGTTTTGCTTAGTCCACACACGATCTGATGGCAGTTGGCACTGACACGTGAACTCAGAGTTAAGTGATTCTTTCCGGCTAGATAGGACTTCTGAAACCATCAAATCTCTAATTAACTCATGCCATTCTTTTTTTTTTTTTTTTTTTTTAACAGAAAAAAGTATGCAAGGTGGGATGAGAGGAAGAACTTAGCTGAATAAGCGGAGGACTTAGAGACCGGGTGGAAATCTGACAAGAAACCTCTGGTACTTCTGATTCCAACAATAGTGAAGGTGACAATATGGTTAGTAGATTTGTCTGCCCTGCTGTATCTTCAGGTCACTAAAATCAAGAGCAGCTGGCTGCTCAATTCACAGAGAACACACAGAACACATCCCACACCCATCGTCACTCACGTTATTAAACGCGACTTTGCCTTCTTGGGTGACTCTAAGATCTCATTAACATGATTAGTAGCAGCGGAACAAAAGTCACTGCTTGGCAAAGTTGTAGTTGGCTTAAAGGGATCCGAGGACTCGTCAAAGTTGTCTGGGTCAAAGTGGTAGGAGCCTTTAGAGGAGAGGGGTGGGGAGTTCTGAAGAGTGGAGTGGCCTCCAAAGGGATGGAAGCTGGGATTATCCCACTGACTGGGATCCAGGTTAGAAAGTGCTGGGGAGAGAGGAGCATCTTCTGGAGCTGGAAGTTGTTCTGTACCTCTAGTGCCCGCTGGCTTACTGACACCATCTTTTTGCACCTTGGGGCTCAATTTGTTACCGAGTTTCCTGCCAAGTTTCCTTGGAAGGGCTTTCCTGGACTCTACATTTTCCACATCTTCTGTGAAATCAAACTCAAGTTTCACAGGTGAGCTCCTTGACTCTTCTAGCAGCTCGACCCCTGAATCATTGGTGTCACTGCTTGGAGCCCTACATGCTTCCTTAACATCAGGAGGTGATTTCTGGATCCTGGCACCTCCTAGCAAAGAAGGATCTGTGCCTCCATCTACTTCATCAGCACTGAACTGACAGGATGCCTGGGGAAGAGATGTGTGCTCCAGGACAGCTTCGGTTTCTGGCGATTCGCAGCTGATCACTTTCTTCCTCAGGGAGATGGGCTTGGGTTTTCTTAGTCTGCTTCTGCTGGGGACAGGCTCCAGAGAGGAATTGCTAGTTTTCTGATCAGCTTCTGTGGGAGCCTCCAGGGTAATCCCCATGGTGCCTTCTATCATTGCCTTGTCCTGGATGGCTTCTGGGGCGCCAGAGGGTAAAGCCTCCCCGGAGACCGCAGTTACATAGCCATAACCTACTTTTGTTCCAAAAGTTGCTGGGACATCAGCGGAATTCTTGGTTTCTACTGAAAATGGCCTCACTATTGAAATTTTGCTCATATCATGCTCAGGTTCTTCTCTGAAATCTTTGACCAAGTGAGAACCAACAGCCTTCTGTGACACCTCATTTTCTGAGAGTCTAGAACCAGTCTCAGAGGAACATTTTTCAACCACTTCAGCTACCAGTCGTTCATCAGTTTCTTGCAGTTCTAAAACAAAGCACAAAAACCAGCTATTAAAGAGTTATCTCTGGAGCGTTAGAAGTAATTAAATAGACAAATGAGTCTTCCCCCCTTTTTTTAAGCATCCCTCAAATCAGGCAAGGATGGTAGTGCAGTCTGAAAGGGAACTGCTGAAACTAATTCCAAAAACGCATTTTCCTATCCCAAATATACAAATAATAATATATGAAGAGCTAGGTAGAAAAAGGCTACACAGATCATGGACCTACCATAAACTATACTGATATACTAAGATCCTGCAGGTTAAAATAACTGGTCTGGAAGAAAACTTAGACTTCGATTGTTTCAGGCTCCACATTTTATGGAATAAAACACATTTTAATCCTTGGGTCTCAAAAAAAACTTAAGTATTCTCTACTCCAATGTCCAATTCATGTTTTATTTTCAAATATGTGACAATTATATGGTAGTTTCGATTGCACTATTTTCTGTCGTATGGTTCCAAACTTTGCAAAAGTAAAAAATCTAAAACGCATCTACATTAAACACAGTATTTTAATAACAACATTTAAAAGTATATGGACACTTTCAACCCTTAAGAGAGATTCTCCTGTTTGCTCTCATTTTAAGTGTTCTTGGACAATTTAAGGTTTAATTTTAGGAAGATCAAGTGCAAATTTACATAGCTAGTCAAATGCAGAAATAGAATAGAAACCCAAATCTGCCCAGGCTCAACTACTTAACCATTATACTAGATGCATCTCAGATGACCAAAATAAATCCCTGTATTCTCCCTTGATGCCATAACATCTGGGATTCTGAATTCAGTTCTGAAATCTCATCTTAAAAAACCAGTGACATCAGGGAATTGCCCTTAGATGATTGTAGATCAAGATAGTTGTGACTATAGCAATGTCTAAGATACCTCGCTCAGAAAGTTAGGAAGCAAATTATTTACTTTAGCTTCAGAGAATAAAATTAGGCAGGCATGCGGGAGGATGAAGGGAGAGGGAGAAATCAGGGAAGGGATGAGCACAAGAAGATTGACATGAAAGTTCACAGGTGATAGGGTAGAGGGAGAACCCTGGGGAATACAATGATGTCATTTTTAAAATTTTTTTAAATGATCAAATTTTTAAAAAATTTTTTAAATAATAAAATACCTTGCTAGTCAATATTGAAAAAAAATTAGGGTTATAAGGACAACTGTTAAAAAGAAACAGATTTTAACTCATTCTTAAGAGAAAACTAACAGAACTAAGCAGAAATAGAATGGGCACAAAGAAGCCAGCTCCCTATCCATCAATAATAGCACAGAATGGTTTTTATGCCAAGCAAAGGTAGAGCCCTGGGGCCTCTTTTAATTCTATACCCATGGACACAGAAGCATTATTTACAATAGTCAAATAATGGGCATTTAGGGCCTACACAAAGAGCCTTCCTTCTGGACATGAATCACGACTCAAGTACATAGAACGTAGCTGAGGACCTTAAAATAGTCCTGGTTTTGCTGTAAACTATTATGGCAACTTGGTGCAAGTTACATTAACACTGTGAGCCTATTTCTTCATTGACAAAAATGAAAAGTTGAGCTAAAAGATCCTTGAGGCCCCTTTCATTTCAAAGCCTCAAGTATTTAGATTTAAGAGGTTTATAGTAATCAGCTTCTTTAAGTTATAAGCTGCGAATGTTTTCTGGATGGCTTAACCACCCATGTCATCCAGACCCACACATACAGTCATTCAACAGGTATGTATTTTAACCTGGGATTTGGAGGTTCTCTTATTTGTGATGCTGGAAGCCCTTAACAATATTTTTTTTCCTTGTGTTACCTAATTTCTTCCCCGTTCTCCTTTTATAAGCCTTTGCTCTCACTCTCCCCTATTACAGACTCCCTGGGCCCCTTTATTCCCCCCCCTCCAAATCCCCTACCCCCCCCTCACCCCCCCCCCCATCACCATGGGCTTTCTCCACAGGCCTGAGATAATTTAAAGGGACAAAGTAAGGCAAAAGACAAGGCAAGTACAGTGTTCAACACGAGGCAGTCCTTTCTCCCTTCTTCCTAACTCATCCACTTCTTTCTTACTTCCCAGACCCCTTCATCATTGATCTCAAGTCTCTGAAAGACTAAAGAGACTCCGTGAGAGGAGGCTTTCACTTCTCCCTAGTTTCATATTCCTGTGATTAGGAAAGGGAAGGGCCTTCCCACCTTCCTTGGTATCTACTCACTCCCTTTTCATCTTTCCCCCTCTCTCCCCCAATCCCATCAGCTATTTTTACCAAGCTGAGAATTTCAAACTTAAGAAAGGAAGAGTGTATCTCACAGGGGAGAGGAATGAAAAAAAGAGGGAGCACATCTCTCAGTGTAAAACACACGTTCTAATCTTGGCCCAGACCCAGCTACCTATGGCTCTGTGGATTAAGAGTTTTATCTGCAGGATCATAAAGCAAAGCCATATGACACCGTGGAGTCGGGAAGAACGTCTCACTTGGCTTCACTGCCCTAGCCTGAGCAGGCAGTGAAAGAAGCTCCACCAAGACACCTGCTCTGGTATTCTGAGCTCAAGCCAGGTGCCAGGTAAGGAAACTTACCCAGCCCTACACCTAGTCACTTCTGATGACACCTTGGTCTACTACCTTCAGTTACAGAGCATACTGACAGGGTGAGAGGGAATGGACAGGACAGCAGTGCTTACAAACTTCAGCCAGTGCTGGGAGTTGTGACAACGTAAAAACCAATCTAAGTCAAAAGGATAAACTTGAGCACAATTTTATTTGCATTTATACTCTGAATGAGCAGTACCAGTTGACCCCACATACCTAATGCCACCCTAAAACAGAACCTAGACCCCCACATATCTAATGCCACCCTAAAACAGAACCTAGACCCCCACATATCTAATGCCACCCTAAAACAGAACCTAGACCCCCACATATCTAATGTCACCCTAAAACAGAACCTAAATTTTAGGTATAACATCACAAGTAAATTTCATTAAGAAACAAAGTACCTAACTCGGTAGTAGGCTTCAGTTTCCAGCCTTTCACAGAGTCCTGGCCACAGCCATCAGTCCCTGCCTTTCATCTGAAAGCACTGTTATGTAACTACCTCCCTCTATTTATCCTTCCATCTTCACAAAAATCTTGTTTTCCCTAAAAATTGTTCAGGGTACTGAAAAAGCTCTCTCCCTGAAACAAGTTTGATGAGTTTGGACAATTCTGACAAGCACAGCATTGCTTGGAGGCTTGATGAACACAGAGACTAGATTAGTAGATGAATTCAAAGCAAACACAGAGGAAATCCAAAAATAGACCAACATTTCCCTTCTGCCACATATGCCGTTGGTAATGAAACTCTTCCTTTCAACCTTCCGTTCTTTCAGTCTCCCCTAAATCTAAAAGGCTGCATGAATTGCCCATGGAGGCTCTAAAGCAGCAGATGCCTTTTATGTTTATTCAGGATATAGACTATTCTCATGTAAAAAGAAATTCTTCCTCTCCCCACCTCCAATAATATTTTTAAAAAGAAAAGGCCTGGGATGCCCAAATTTTGAAGACTGGGGTAACAGCCTGACATTATGGTTTGCACTCTGGTATGTTGAAAAAATACTCAAGTTAAAATACAAGTTTATGAAAAAACCTTCAGTCTTCGAAGATGGAAACATGATTAACACAAAGTATTTCTGAAACTCAGAAATGTTTTCAGCTAATATATACTGAAATCCTACTACTTGGCTAGCTGCTTTCACATGTATAAGCTCATTTAAAAGGAGATAAAACAGCAATCACTTGAGAATAACGTGTAACATTTCAGATTCGGGTTTTATTCTCAAATAACTGACTTTATCCCCCCTCAGATTTTAACTTTTTGGTGAAACATGGTCTGCAAGCTCCTTTTATACCTGTCCACAACTTACAACTTCTTTAGCTACAGAAGGTCCCTTCCACAGGTTTCTAAATACCTGCTGTGTAAAGTGAGAAATCTGCCAAAATTTACACAGTCACACATATCAGCCTCTTTCTAACCTAAAAACCCACAAAGGAACTCAGGCAACAGCTTTAAAATCTCAGAACCAATACACGAAGTCAGAGTCTTTAGGTAATTTTCAGAGGGTTTATGAAGTGGCTGAAACTCAGTGAAACACCATGTCAGAGCATTCTCCAGAGGAGAAATCCAAGGTCTTCTTCCCATCCTGACATAAGAACCACTGCTCCAGAAGACTGGGGTCTCAAAAGGCTCCTTTCTCTCCTTCTCATTACTCTACTGAACAGCTTAAACCTACACAACCCAGTCCCCAATCACTACATTTGGGTTTAAAAACTCTTAAGCTACTGCAGGGGGGAAAAAAAAAGATGAAAAGGAAAATCTAAAGCTCGCTACCTCTGAGCTTTCTCAAGGAGAATGTGTGGTAACAGCAATTAGGTGTGGACAAAATCTATAGGGAAATATTCACTAAAACACAAATTCTGATAAGTTGCCTGAAACAAAATTCTGTCACCTTACTTCACACATAGTGACATCAAGACTGGACTGAATGGGAGACCAGTGGGCATCTGGGAACCAGTCTCTAAGGGGCATCAGAGACACTTCAAGGGAAAGTTGGTAGCGAAACAGTCTGGTCAATACTCTTGATGTGGTAGGCAGGAATACTTGGGACAGATATCCCAGGGAGGGGATCAAACCCCTAAGGAACGACCTTGCCTAACCAGTTGCATTCTCTAAAGGGTGGTTCAGTTTTGTTGAGCAGAGTTCGACATCAGGTCAGCAGACAGTCAAATTTGGTTTAAGTCTACAGACTCCTTCTATTCTACTTACAAAACTTACACAAACCTCTACTCTATAAGATATTTATAGAACGTTCTTAAAAGGGGGAACCAAACTTCAAGTTTGTAGGGTAGCCTCAGCCTTGAGTTGGCACAGTCACAGTACTGTGAGGCCCTGGGAGAAAAACTCACCTACCAGGTGAACAGGAAATACTGGGGTCACGGCTAGACACCAGCCAAGTTGTCTCCCACAAGACCTGATATAATGACAGAACAATGTGAGGAAAGAAAAGGGAGGAAGTCAGGCATTGACTACTTGTCAGGCATGGTGTCTGAACATTTAATAAACACCCATGGAATCAAAAGATTAAGACACACAGAGAATCTCATTCTTAAGGATTCAACGAATGGGACTAGCAAGTCCTAACCAGTTCCCCCCTTCCCATGTACCCCCACTTGTTCCTTCCTCCAACACAATGCAGAAGAATAGAGGTCACACACTCCTCTTCTATCCCATCTAAATCAATGTCTTGATGCACATGACCCCTTTCCAAACTTATTTTTACAAAATGGCCAACAGACATAGTCTGTCACAGAAAGCGCAGACAATCTAACACAGGTGCATGGTGCTATCAGATAAAACCATGTCTCAAGGAGAGAAATGGGAAAGGCAATCAAGGTCTGGATGCATTGGCAAGTGTAAAATCAGTGAGGAAATGGCAATTTAAATGTAAATGTAGCAGCACAAATATAAAGATAAGAACTTGAGGTGAGCAGGCTGTGTGGTGGTGGTGGATGGAACAGGGAGGGGTACCTGACAGACGGAAGGACAGATTTCCTGTGATGTAAATAGATGCATCCAGTTAACGTTTTGCAAATGCTCCTGAGTCACTTAGGCATCTTTAAAAGTAGATTTCTGGGTTTTACTCCCTGGTAAAGGGCCCTGAGCATGGGAACTTTTTAAAAGGTGATATTCACATGTATAGTAGAATTGAGTGCTACACCATCCAACAGTCCAACTCTCTGCAATTAAAAAAAAAAAAGGTCTATAATCTGGCTACACAGTAAGGCAGTTATTGAAATGTGACCACTGTCTCCAAGAAACAGAGTGTTTAAGTTCACTAAATTTTGACTTGTTTAAACAGGAAGAAGTGGCTACCTTATCAGACAAAGCAGTATTCTAGGGGGAGCCATTGAACATTCAAATCAGATAACTGTGAAAACATACATATACAAACCCTACTGGTCTGGAAGATAGAAGAGTTTTCACATAATCAGTGGAACATGCCTTTCATTTCTGATGGGACATGTTGTTTCCCTACTCCAGGCAAAAGAGGGCCTCCAGTAGTGATGACTCCTTGAGTAAGGGGGTAGTAGCTCTAGGGAAGAGTTGCTGTACTTTCACAGGTTCCTTTTCTGTTGTTGTTTCTCCCCCCCAAAAAAATTTTGCTGATGAAATAACTGACTGCTTTTTGGTTTGAGATCAACAAATCCACTGATGTATTTACTAAGCCATTTCCCTATGAAGGGAGTTCAAGCCTCCTGGAGTCCCACTGAGAACATACAGTAACTTGAAACATGCAAGCACTCTCTCTTCTCAGAGAACAGGTATGCTGGAAGGCATCTGCATTCACCTTCCTTCTGCATTCAGCCTCCTGGCCTTTGTTTCTTTTGTACTTTTTAAAACTGGCACATCCCGTTTACTCCCCCTCTTCTGATCCTAAATTATACACTCATTAATTAAACTAATGATGGAAAATAAAGAAGTCATACTAGATGTTGTTTAAAGTCATAGGAAAATCAATAGGCCTAAAATAATCATTTATATCAAACCTCACCAGCTGGGCACGGTGGCTCCTGCCTGTAAGCTTTAGCTTATGAAGCGGCCAGGGTTAGGGATCACGGTTTGAGTCCCACCTGGGGCCCGTAGCAAGACCTAGTCCCAAAAAAATAGCTGGGTGTGGTGGCGTGCACCGGTAATCCCAGCTACCTGGGAAGCTGAGGCTGGGGATTGCTTGAATCTGTGGTACCCCGGGCAACGAGAGCCTGCAGTTCCACAGGCAGAAATAGCGAGACCTAGTCTCAAAAAACAAAACAAACAAACAAAAAAAACCACCTCACCAAGACTCAACAACTAACTTAATTGTAGTTTCAGCCTCTCCTGAAAGTAAATTTTAAGCCAATCAATCTGGAATTTCCCAGTTGGCACAAGTGAGGTAGACTCCATGAGGATCACTATGTGAAATAATCTTTTTCTTGCCCGTTCTTTTCTGACTATAAACAAGTTTTATATGACTCCTAGTAGTACCTTCAACTTGCTAGATGGGATGCTGCCTGTTCATGAGCCATGTAACAAAGTCATTACTGTAATGAACATTTTCCTATGTGTTATCTTTTCATACTAGGCAACTGCTGGTATAATAAAAATGGTCTTTACACAGAGTTCCTGGCACAGAGCTCTTAAACCTCCTGAATTTCCCCTAGTGACAGTCTTTTGTAATTCACAAAGAGCCCTTCTGACCACACCAAGAATATACTAACGAGGTGTCTCAGGGTAAGTACGCTCTGGGATAGTTTTTGGGTAGGTGGCCAGAAATGTAACCGGGAGCCAAAAGGTAAGACAGAAGCCAAAGTCTGTTATAGGTGGCACCCCCTTGAGGGGCATAGGTGAGGAGAAACAGCACCAAATGAGACACACCTTTAAAACAAGGTACAAAGGATGGAGACAAATACCAAGGGCTATAGCCGAATCAAGGGACATCATGCCCCCTAAGAGGACATGTTACGGCCTGTGGGTTCCCAACCACAGGCACAATTGCAAGAGACCTTGGTTCCAACAACTATGGCATTTATTTTATAAGGCAAAACAGAGAGTTTAATGTAGCCACAAGGGGCCAGTTATCTCACCCAGTTAGTGTCCACCAGACAAGTGGTGTGCTGGTTGGTTACCTGTCACCAAGAGTGCTGGATGGCAGCGATGCTCAGACACTTTTTGTAAATCGTTGGACCACACCAACAATAAACTGCTCTTATAGACACCAGCCCCGGGGTCTTCGGTGCTCCTGTTCAGGCAAAGTCAAAGACAGGACTAAAGGCCGGGCATGCTTATAAGTGGCAGCCTAGGAAGGTGCAGCAGAGACCAGGGATCAGTGTTCGAGTCCTACTCAGGGCAACATAGCGAGACCTAGTTCCAAAAAAATAGCTGGGCATGGTGGCGCATGCCCATAATCCCAGCTACCTGGGATGCTGAGGCTGGGGCTTGCTTGAGTCCGTGGTACCCTGGGCAACGTGAGCCTGTGGTCCACAGGCAAAAACAGCTAGACCTAGTTTCAAAAAAACAAAACAAAACAAAACAAAGACCGGACTAGAGACCCAGTCTCTGCAAAAGGTCTTCAGATTCTCTTCCTTAGTGGTGGTTAGCAGCTGGATATGGCTGCTGGTTTTCCTTCCTGCTTCAGAGGCCAGGTATGGAGGCCTTCTTTTCTTCCTTCAGGGCTGGAACAGTAGCCTCGGAGGTTCAAACAGTTCTTAGAAGCTGGAGTGCATGCTTCAGAGGCTGAAGCCCATGTTCTCAATTCCCTCTGACCCTGTTTTAAACCCACTTTCAGGGTGGAACAGTTCTTGGACACCGCAGCCCATCTCCTTCAACTTCCTCCTAGCCTGGTTTAAATTCATGCTCAGGGTGCCCTACCCTAGAGTCTGATTGGATCATCTTTCACTCCTATGGCTTTTTGGACTGTTTCAGCGAGATGACAGGCTCCTGGTTAGTATCAACTTGAAGGCAAGAAAGAATCAGTGTGAGTGGAGACTCTGATAAAGGATATATAAGAAGCTGCAGAAGCAGCACTGGGTCATGCCAGGCCTTTTGTTTGGAAATGGAATCTTTGGACCTCCCAAAGATGGGACAGGTGAAGCTGTTGGAAAACTGGGATTCAGACTTCTCAAGAAGAGAGAGGTAAACTTGTTGAAAACAGAATCTGTGGTCATCCCAGAAAGGAGAGGTGAAGCTGCTGGAAACAGAATGTGTGGCAGGGTAAAAAGTGTTGAGATGCCATCTTGGCCTTCTGTTTGGAATACAGAAGATGCCACCAAAGTTGCATGGCCTTTTGTTTAGGATTTTAAGATTGGACAATAACTGGGGTCACTTGTGGCCTCAGTGATCTTTTTCCCTTGTTTGTTAAATACCATTATTGTGTTTCCTGGCTAATCTTGCAACTGTGTGCACAGGTGGAAGAACCCAGACAATGCTTGGTTTAACTATTGACCTCTTTCCTTGCTAAGTTTCAGTGTGCTTTTATTACCAGTATCAGAAAGACACACATGACTAGAGCGTGAGGGCTTTCAGTACCTGTCCTCACTCCCTCTCTGAGGAGAGTAAAGGGGTTGGAGATTGAGTTATATAAATTCCTGAACAGAGATGCAGTGAGTGACCAAGTTGATGAACGTGGAGGTGTGGGATATGGTGTGGTCAGAGTGAACATGAAAGTGATATGCCTGCCCCCATGCTCTGTCCTATCCATTCTCTTCCATTTGGTTATTCACAGTGACTTGCAGTCTTATAATAAAGTAATTCTTCTGAGTATTATTCTGAATTCTGTGAATCACTGTGCTATATTACAGAACCTACGAGGCAGTTGTGGAAACTACCCAATTTATATAGTTCATTTGCACAGAAATGTGGGTAGCCTAAAAACCTGGGACTTGTGACTGGTATCTGGAGTAAGGTGCATGTGGAGTAAGATGCAAACTCTGGATAGTTAGCATCAGGATAGGAGTAAATTGTAGGTAACCATCAGAAAAAGTGGTTATTAAAAAGATACCAGCTGTCTGGTGCTGGGAAAAATCTTTCAACTACATATACTATTTGGTCAAATTTTCATTTATTTTATAAGTACCAGGTTGGACACAAATACAGTCTTGTCTATTAGCAAGAACAAAGGTTCTGTCTCCAAGTGATGAGAGAAACAGCTTGTTTCCTGCTTCACAAGACCGGATGATTTTCACAAGGGAAACCAACTGAAGTCCCCTGCTACCAGAGTGCAGGATTTCCAGCAGTGGTGCCCACACCTTTGTCTTCCAGAAAAAGAACATATAAAACATTTCCTTGCAGTCATTGTTTAGCTTTTTCATTACTAGCGTATCTTCATTACTAGGCTATCATTACTAGCCTACTGGTGCTTCAGAACAGAGATTCATATATATACACATACATACACATACACATTTATAATATGTATTACCTACTACTCTATATTCTATATACCATGCTATATATTGTATATAAAACTTACATTTTGTAGTTACTGACATAGAAAGATGTTCATTACATACTCTTATAGAAAACCAGTTTCTATAAAATGTGGGACCATAGCATTGTTTTCTCTTCTCAAATGTTACTTGCAGATCCTTTATTGTACAATTCCCACACAATAAACCTTAAACATTATATTAACCCCAATGTTACAAGTTTATAGTCAATGACTCAGCACAACAATTTTCTTCTTACCTCAAACCTAATCCCCTTCTACCCAGTTCTCCTTTGTTTTCATTTCATCACAGGGGTGCTTGCTTCAACCTCAATCGACTACCCCTTCTGTTCCCAAGAAAAAAGGGTGCAATTTAAGAGTTGTTAAGAGTTGTTTTTGAAGTCTCTCCTTCCTAAAAATTATTTTTAATTATATTACTATTGTGATTATATTTTGAATCCTAACTATATAACTTTATATTTTATAACAGTGCAGTGAGATATTTCTTAACCTCATTTAACAGATAAAGAAAATAGGTAAGAAACATGGCTAGGAATATGGCTAGGAAAAGTTAAAAACACAAACACACAAAAATGAGGTGTGGGGAATAGAGGAGGAATCGAGGGAAAGAGAGGCAGTGGACTCTAGTTTTGGATCATTACTCAAGCATGCTAGACAGACCCCAATTAATTCCAGGGCTATCTTTATTCATGGGATGACCCTGAGAAAACCAAAAGGGACCATGAGCCACGGTAGAAAAATGGTGGGTAGAGGTTAAATGCTATGGACTAACAGTTAAATGCTATGGAAATACAACCATGCGCTGTCTAACGATATGCTGAACAATAAGGAACTACAAATACAATGTAGTACCTATATATAGCCTTGGTGTATAGTAGACTACACCAAAAAATGAAGAAGAAACACATCCCAACTCATTCTATCAGGCTAAGATTACCTTGATGAAAAAAATCAAACCACCAGCAAAGAAAAAACCCAACTAGAGGACAAGTATCTCTCATTGAAATGGATGCAAAAGTACCCCACAAAAATAATAGCAAACCATGAACAAGTGGGGTTTATCAGAGGAATGAAAATCAACTAGTGTAACATACCACATCAGTAGAAGACAAAACCCAAATAATCACCTCTATATACCCAGAAAAAGCATTTAACAAAATGCAACATCTTTTCATTATTAAAAAACAAACTCAGGGCTGGGCACGGTGGCTCGTGCTTGTAAGCTTCAGCCTATGAAGCGGCCGGGGCTAGGGATCGCGGTTCGAGTCCCGCCTGGGGCCCGCAGCAAGACCTAGTTCCAAAAAAAATAGCTGGGCGTGGTGGTGCGTGCCTGTAATCCCAGCTACCTGGGAAGCTGAGGCTGGGGATTGCTTGAGTCTGTGGTACCCCGGGCAACGAGAGCCTGCGGTTCCATGGGCAAAAATAGCAAGACCTAGTCTCAAAAAAAAAAAAAACAAAAACCAAACTCAACAATAGAATGGAAGAATATTCCCTCAACTTGATAAAGGGTATCTATGAAAAACCCACAGATAGCTAGTGCCAGGTCACATTTAAGACATTCACATCGGTATGTACCACTGGTGGTACATGCATACACAGGTGAGTTTCATTAATTCAATTCATAAATCTGGTAAGGAAAAAAATATTTTCCACCATTCCATGGTGGAACATACAATATACTTCCCATCATGAAAGTGCTAATGGTAAAACCTGAAATGTTTTTATCCTAAGATCAAGAATAAAAGACTGCAAGCTCTTGTCACTTCTATTCAAAACTGTAGTAAAATAGCTCTAGTCAGAGCTATTAGGCAAAAACAAAATGAAGAAAAAGCATCCACACTGAGGGCAAAAGACTAAAATTCAGCAACACTGCAGGATAAACATGAAAATTGAAAACCAATTGTACTTTTGTACATTTACAATAAAAAACTAAAAAAAAAAAAAAACTTAAAAAAAACTCCATTCATGGTAGTTTCAAAGAATAAAATACTTCAAAATAAATTTAACAAAAGTGATGCAAAGCATGTACTCTCAAAAATTACAAAACACTGCTTGGAGAAAGTCTAAATAAATGGAAAGGCATCCCATACTCATGGATTGAAAATTTTACCATTTTGCCATTGTTGCTAAAATGAACAAGTTGCTCCTAAAATTCATTTGGCAATGTGATGGACCCAAAATAACTAAAATAATCTTGGGAGTGGGGGAGTTGGAGCCACACTTTGCAGTTTGGAGACTTACTACAAAGTTACCATTAGCAAGACAATGTGGAACTAGAATTAGGAAAAGACTAATAGAAAATGAAAACAGACTTCAAAACGAAGATATCAACCCTTAAGGCATTTCTTACTACCCCATTAAAGACACCAAATAGCAGGTATAAAATCTGGTATACTGAGAACAACCAGCAATCAATTTTTGGCAAGCATGCAAAATTAATTGCATAGAGCAAAGAAACAGTTTTTTAAACAAATAATGGAACCAAGGGAGAGCCACATGGAATGAAGTTGGACTACTTTCTTCATAATATATATAAAAATAATTCAACATGGATCATAGACCTAAATGTAAGAGCTCAAACTATAGAACTATTAGAAGAAAACACAGGAGTAAATCTTTATGACTGGAGTTAGACAAAGATTTGTAAATATGATAGCCAAAAGCACAAGGCACACACAAAAAATAGATAAACATAACATGATAAAACTTAAAATTTTACACTTCAGAAAACATCATCAAAAAAGTATAAAGAAAATCCACAGAATGCGAGAAAACATTTACAATCACATAATTGATGAGAGACTTGTATCTAGAATAGATACTCTTACAATTCAGTAAATTAACCTATTAAAAAGTGAACAAATGATCTGAATAAACATTTTTGTTAAAGAGATACAAAATAGCCAATAAGTACTGGAAAAGTTGCTCAACATCAGAGCCATCAGGGAAATACAAAACAAAACCACAATGAGATCTCACTTCACACCTACTAGAAGGTTACAATAAATAAACAGTTAACAAGGCCCTGCAAGGTGACTCATGCCTATAAGCAGCAGCCTAGGAAGCTGCAGTCAGGACCAGGGATCGCGGTTCAAGTCCTGCTGGGGGCACGTAGCAAGACCTAGTTCCAAAAAAACTAGCTGGGTGTGATGGTGCGTGCCTGTAATCCCAGCTACCTGGGAAGCTGAGGCTGGGGACTGCTTGAGTCTGTGGTACGCTGGGCAATGTGAGCCTGCGGTTCCACAGGCAAAAACAGCAAGACCTAGTCTCAAAAAGGATAAATAAATTTAAAAAAAAAAAACAAAAAACAGTTAACAATATTGGCAAGCATGTACAAAAATGAAAACTTGTTTATACTGTTGGCAGCAATGTAAAATGAAAAAAAGTTTCCAAAGTTCCCCAAAAATGTCAGAAATAAGTTACCTCATGAACTAGCAATTCTACCTGTAGGTACACACTCAAAAAAAAAAAAAAATGAAAACATATACCCATTACTTAAACTTAAACATGAATGTTCATAATAGCATTATTCCTAACAACCCCAAAATGAAACTACCCAAATGCCCATCAACTGATGAAGGGATAAGTAAAACATGGCATGTCCATACAGTGAAATATTAATGACTAAAAAATGATCAATTTCTACTCTATGTACATATGGCATAGATGAACTCTGAAGATAAGACGGTAAGTCACAAAAGACTACATATGGTTTCTTTTACAGGAAATGTCCAGAAGAAGCAAATCTACTAAGAAACAAAGTACATCACCAGTTGCCTCAGTCTGGGGGCTGAAGTGGGAGATCACTATACTGGTTTCAAGATTTCTTGGTTGAGGGGGGTGATAAAATGTTGTAAAAATTAGACTGAAGTGATAATTTGATAGGTGCACAACTCAATAAACTAGAAACCGCTGACTTTTACATCTGTCAAAGGGATGAAATGTGTGTCATGGGAATTGCATCTCAGTAAAACTGCTTAAGGAAGGAAAGAAGGGAGGGAGAGAGGGAGAGGGAGAGAGAGAGAAAGAGAGAGAGAGAGAGAGAGAGAGAGAGAGAGAGAGAGAGAGAAAGGGAGTGAGGAGAATAAAGAGGCTCAGAGAGTAACAGACCAGGAGCAAGTTTCTCAGTTCCTAATAAAATGTTCACACCACAGACTTACATTTCAGAAAATGCTTTAAATAGTCTCGTTTGTGTGTCACTTGTAGAGACACATACTTGAGAGAGGTGGTAGGTCTCACCAGTGCATCAATTTGGGATTTTAAATTTCTCTTGAGGAAGCCCAGTGTGCTAGATAAATTCTATTTACAGAAAAGTAAAAACATGACATCATTCTTCTTACAATAGGAATAGTCAAATATATGAACCATCCTAGAGATATGCTAATCATCCAGTTCAAATGGTGTTTGCTTTGTTTGTTTGGGAGGTGAGGGGGTAGTTCTTTTATTCTGATCTTTATTCTGATTTTTAACATATGACTTCTTTCAATTTTCTCCCTCACACATTCCCTTTTCACAACTACCTACCAGCTATTAAAACTTCTGGAGAAGTCAAGGAAGCCACAGATCCTGGGAATAGAAAACACCTAGCTCCCTGCTGACTCTGGAGACTTTCTTCACAGTTCATTTTCGGTCCCCAAACCAGAAACCCAGCCCATAAATCAGAATTTATGCCCAGTCAGTGCCTACTGCTGTGCAAATGTCTGCTAAAGACCTCCCTTCTTCCCTGATGTTTTTTAATAGAGAGAAGTACAAGCAAGTAGTAATATTATTCAGCTCTATACCACCATGTACAGGATTCACATTTGTTCTTTAGGCTTCTTTCATCTGAAGCCCCTCTTCCTTTAAAGGTACTTTTTAAGGTACACTTGTACACCTCGATCTGGCCCTCATTCCCTTCTCTCCCATGATGGAATCAAGGCTTCAGGAGGGAAACAAGCCTAAGACTAGCACTTGAGACAATCCTTTGTGCTCAAGTGTTCTGATCTGAGGAGACTGTTAATAAGGTACATATTAGCATTTAGGCAAGTATCCAAAATTTGAGTTTTTTTCAGTTCAAGTCTCTAAGTTCTGAGCTGAAATTATTTTACATATATACATTCTCACGTTCTCAGTCACTTATCAAAGGTGTCACCCTTAAAATGGAGAAGTGGACACAATGTATTGTCCAGGGAGGGAACATCAGGATGAAAGTACACTACACTGTAAACTGCACAGTTCACATTTTCTTGACAACCACTGGGGCCCCAGGTCTCCCAGAAGTATGAGAGTAAGAGAAATTTCAAGCGGGTGAGTGCCAGGCAGGAAAAGACAGAACATCCTCTTAGATCTGGCACAATTTTAAAATGCCTCACTATTTAAAGCGGAAAGACAGCATTAACACATTTACCTCTGAGAGAACTGAGATGACACACTAACTGTTCAAATCTCTCCTACCTACCTTTCAAAAAAACAAAAACAAAAACAAAAACATTACCCAGGAGTTAAGAGAGTTGGGCAGGGTGGGGGTCAGGGGGGAAATGAAAAATTAATTGTTTTGTTAAGAGATTGGGGGGGGGGGAGTGCCACAGTGTTCATTAAATTCCTAAGAGAAACTTGCTCTAAAATATAAGACTCCACACATAAAGAGTTACAGAAAGCCACTAGATAAACTGAAAAGGTTTGCAACAAGGATGAAAAAAGTCCTTAAATTTCCAAACCACAGCCTATGTATGGTACTTTATTTAAAAAGAAACCCAAGCCCTATCCTCTAAAGGCGAAAACTATCTTTTGGTAAGAGGATGAGGTCCAGTAATCAGGAAGTTCCCACCCTGAGGAAGTCAAAGTCTTCTCCAAAAAGCACACTCTAGCAATGAGTATGCTTTCTCTTTTCCCACATGAAATGCCCATGAGTTTTGTTTGAGGTTACATTTCAAATAGAATAAAAACCCCACAGCATAAGCAGAAGTCAGAGAAGGCCCTCCCCACAGGTCCTCTACTTCATCCTCCAATTGCTGCAGCAGGAAAGCCAGGACAGAGACAAGTGCTAACAGATGGGATTCCTTTGCAGAGATCTGAAATTGTGTAACTTCACTCTGGTGCTGCCAAACAACTACAACATGCATCGCTTCAGAAATAATTACTGGAGAATTCAAAATACCAACTGCCTCTCTCACAAAGTAGCAACCACCCACAAAGAGCCCAGAAGCTGATGCAGTGATAAAGAAAAGGAGGGAGAATGTTCAGCAACAGGAGACTGCAGACAGCAACAGCACTCAATAGGCTGACATACGAGTCTCCTTTACAAGAGGACAGGGACCACGGTTGAAGCACATGTCATTTGTCTGGCCCATTTTGTTCCTCTAATTCCAAAAAAGCAGCAGCATGGAGGGTTGGAGAGGCAGCGAGAAGTCCCAAAGGAAGAGAATAGTTTTTTAAAAAGTTGCAGTCTTAGAACTATATCGGTTGGTATAAGTCCCCGCACCCTCCAAAGCAGAAAAGGATTCTATGGTGGCCAATCTCCAAGATGGTCCTAGAAAGTATCACCTCCATCTGTGGACTCACCTCTGTAGCCAAAGGGATGTTATGAAAATAACAGTGTGTGACTCGTGAGGCTGTTTTTTTTTTTTTTTTTTTGGAGAGACTAGGTCTCACTATGTTGACCAGGGTATTACAGACTCAGGTTGCCTGGAGTACCGTGGACTCAAGTGATCCCAGCCTCAGCCTCCCATGTAGCTAGGATTACAGGTGGACACCACTGTGCCTGGCTGCTTTTTCAAGACCAGGTCTTGCCATGTTGCCTGGAGTAGCCTAGAACCCACAAACTCAAGTGATCCCATGCCTCTTGCCTCCCAATGCTTGGGCCACAAGCACGTGCCACCACACCTGGCTGATTTCTGAGGCTTTATTATACAAACACTACAGTTCCCAGATTGTCCTGCTCTTGGATCACTCCGCAGGCATCAGATGCCATGTTGAAAGAATACTCAAGCAACATCATGGTGAACTATATCTATTCACATAGTAAACTGAGGCCTCCTGTTTATGGTCAATACTAACTTACCAGAATGAGAGAACGGAGAAGTACATCTTCTAAGCCCAGTCAAGATGCCAGATAACTGCAGTCCTAACCAACATTCTGATTACTGTCTCACGAGTAACCCTAAGTCAGACCACCCAGCTAAGTTGCTCACAAATTCACACTTATCAAAGCTATGTGATGATGTTTATTGTTCTGAATTGCTAATAAATTTTGGAGTGATTTGTTGCGCAGCAACAGATAAATATAGGCCTCTTAAAAACTTTTCTTCCTACCCCAAAATAGGTATACAGAGTTCCGGGAGGGTGCACACATCTCCATGCATCTTCCTCTCCTCACCCACACATGACTCACAGGTGAGAGAAAAAGCAATAGCTATTTCTGAATGTGTCCCTTCCCTCTTCATTTATCATTGAGAAGCTGAAACTCAGCATCAAGGAAGTGAAATAATTTCAATCTAATAGCAGTACTTACGCATGGGTTTTTATTTTATTATTATTACTTTTGCTTCCGACTTTGTGTAAATTGTGCTACAAACTTCTAATGCTTAAAATTCCTAAAATACATTCTTATACTTTCTGCTTTGTATAGTGTCAAGTTAAAACATGTGGAAGATGAAAAGAAAAATTACTTAAGAGGATACTAAAGACACTTTCTCCTCCCCCACTGCACACTCTGTCCTGACAACATTTTAAGAACCTTTATTTTCACTGCGAAGTCTTCTCTTCTTTCAGTGAAGAGAGAAACATTCACACATACCAGGAGAGACATGGTGTACAATATATTCCAAAGAATTCTCAATCTATGATCCTAAAGTTAAATTTAAGACTCTGCTCTACTATTAGCAGTAAAGACCTTGGCCTTTCTTAGTCTGTGGAAAGTCTATCTCACAGCCCCGTTGCTTTAAAAATCAGATAACAAGTCATTAAAAAACAAAAGCAAGAAAAACCTACTGCTTCCAATATACTCAACAAATACAGATGAAACCAAAAGCTGGTGGTACGTTAAGTGGGAATCTTACAGAGGGAAATAACTTCTTCTATTTTCAACAGTAATACAGAAATGAGGCCTTCTGCACTGACTAGCCTCTGTGTCTGCTAAGCAAACTGCCAAGTTACAATTTTCAGTTGTGAATTAATGAAATATTCTAAACAGATACTTTTCCCTTATTGGTTTGGTCATCATCAGTCTCATTCCTGGAGATTTACTCATATTTGTATGAGCTCATAAAATTAAGTTCCTGTACAAGCAAAGGTGACGGTAAGATAAACTTACAAGCAGCAAGTCCTTTTCAGGTCCTATGTTAACAGTTATCAGGCAGTTTACCAACCCTCAGTTATCAAATGCCCCTTGGAGACAGCTGTTTTGGGTGGATAAACCATTATTTTCCCACTACTATGTGAATTCAAGAGATTGTGACAAAATGGTTTATTCTGGCAGGACTTCCTAAGAACATTACTACTAATCACCTGAAAACGACACCATGGACACTCTTTAAACGTTAAAATGGTTTTAGAACCCACCTATTTCTTTAGCTGGAACACTAAAATGAAAGAATATAATTTTAGAAATGTTGCAAAACTCTCCCTCTTTCTCTATCTCAGTTATAGTGTTTTATTTGATGTTCAGGCAAGGTCAAAGCAAGGGAGCACCAAGTTTGAAATGAATTTAATCATTATAATGCATATTTCTTAAGAATGCCTTCAATCTGTTATTTATCTTAAAAAGAAAATACCTCTTTGACAGTCACTAAAATATTTACTCTCAGCAGGTAAACTTTGTCCCTTTTTTTCTTTTTTAATACCAACATTGTGGTTCTGCATTCTCTGAAATATAATTCTCACACTTTTTCATACTTTTAAAGGAGACATTCTGTAAGTGGAGCACATATTTAAGTAGAGGTGCTCCCTACATGGTTCATTTATACTAGAATAAATAGAGAAACATAGACTATGGCTCTGATCCCACTTCCTAACTCGGAGAATGTCTACGATGAAAGTCAAAAACATGGGATAAAATGGAACTGTATCACGCTCTGAGGTTTTTAAGTCTTAAATACCTCTAAATAATAGAAAACAATAATAACATTAAAACAAAAGCAGCAGCCTGAAAGCTAATATCAGAGTCCTTATTAGTTCCATAATTTCTAGGAAATTATAATAAAGCAATTTGTGTGGTACGAGCAGGGATAGGATGTTAATTTTAAACCCTAGGAGAAGCAGATTTGTAGATTCAACTGGAGCATTTCAATATGCACCTATGAAGCTGGGACCCCAATATGGGTAGTGTTACTTGTTTGTAAAACTTAGGCATCACCCTTAATTGTGTCTGAAAGACAGAGGTTAAGAATGACCTAAAGCCAGGAGATAGACAGTTATTTCCTTCTTTTACCTTAACTCCTGGGCCTATGGTTCCAAGGCCCAGATGGGGAACCATAAACTTGACCAGGCCAGGGTACAGCTGATGATCTTTTGCTCTGGATCTTAAGGCTAGGTCAATATTATCTTAATTTAGCTCCCTGCACTATTGTTCCAAGGCCCACATGGGGATCATAACTGAGTCAAGCCAGAGTGTGGCTGATAATCCCACAGTCAGGATTCATAAACGAAGGGGGAACAAGGAAAAGGGGATAAAAGATAAAGGTGCAGGGACTGCAGGGATAAGAATTTTGACTGTAGGGATAAGAACTTTGATTTGGAGAGAACTGAGAGAATTAGAGAGAGACTTTTGGGGATTCTGAGATCAGATTAGCTTGGAGGAGAGCTGATATGGCTTCAGACATCAGGAATCAGGTGCAGACAGTTTTGCTTCAGAAAGAAAAGGACCAAGGAGCTGTTGAATCTTTTGAGGCTCCTACCGTTTCAGCCTTCAATGGTTGGGAACTGGATGAAGACAGAGGGATAGAGAGCTGAACCTGTGGACTACTACACTCTTTTAATTTGTCTGTAGACTATTAGGTTCTTCTGGTTTGTCTTCTCCTACTTATAAATAAACCCATGTGTTTCCCTGTAAGTTTGATCTATGGGGATCTGCTTGCATGCAGGTGGAAAGACCCTCACTGACTAAATTTAAAGGGGTGACCCTCTCACCAATAACATGTGGTCAGTAACATGACCACAGGAGCCTACATCAAGGGCACCCATTGCCCCTATTCATTAATCAATTATAGCCTTGATTTCTTAAAAAAACTCAACATTCCAAATAACTAAAATTTTGTTTTTACCAAAATTCCCATTGAGTGTGGCTCAAGGTCAGCAAAACTTTTCTGTAAAGACCCAGAAAGTAAATATTTTAAGATTTTGCCAGCCATTCCCGATGTTAAAAAGCAATCAGACGTAATGCCTAGATAAATGAAAAGGACTGTATTCCAACAAAAATTTATTTATGACCCTTAAGTTTGAATCACATAATTTTTATATATTATAAAAAAAACTTTTTGGACCATTTAAAGATGTAAACCCAATTCTTAGCTCTGGGGCTGAACAACAGATGAAAGCAGATTGAAGTTAGTCCCTGAGACAGAGTCTGTTGATTTCTGATCTAGCTACACAATAAGCCAACAACAACAACAACAAACCCAGTATGGACAAACAATTTAGCATTTCCAGAAGGCTTCCAGCAGTAAGTACCTGTGAATTGATCCAGATCTTTCAGTTCTGGACATCTACAATAGGTCTTTGAAATAGTTTAGGCATTATAACATATCAAAGTGGGTAGGTTTAACCCCTAGTTCCAAGAGCAAAAAAAAGCTTCCATGCAGAATTAGGATCCTCCCTCAAAGAAAGGTGAATAATTTGGAAAATAAAGGGGAGTGGGGGAATGGGGCAGGAAATGAGGGGATGAATAGTAGGCAAGTGGGAGGACCTTACCTAGTAGAGAACAGTCAACTGAAGCTTTTATAGGCTAAAACTAAAACACTGGGGGAAAAAACAGTGTATAAGCCTTCACAAATACACAAGAAGGGAAGATCTGAGATTTTAGCTCTTTCAAAAACACACAAGAGGGAGGGATGTGAGATTTTAGCTTTGAAAGAGCTAAAAGGGTTTTTGAAAGAAACCCTCTCCTAAATGATGTCACCTCACTGATACATCTCCTAGAAAAGAGGAATAACAGTAGCAGCTTAACCACCCTATGTAGGGGAAGGCAGATAGCAAACACAAAACCCCCAACCCAAACATCATAAGCACTATTTTTGTATTTTCAAGAATCCTCTTTGGCTAGAGTTTTATTTTACCAGTCTGAAATGGGGATTACAACAATGTAAGGAAAAAAAATTTTTTAATTAAAAGAAATTCACCATTTCATCTACCATTTTAATTCCTAGAATGGCACACGATTCTGTCTCATGAAGTTATTATAAACAAATCCATGACATCTGACTGCAAAACTGAGGCAGCCAGAAATGGAGAGTAGCAGGGTGGGAGTTGGGGAGTAGGTGGGCCCAATACAGCATGACGGAAGATTACCGGCTCTAATGATGGGCACGGTATAAAAACATACATTTGTGGAGGTTTGAACCTATAACTCCTAAAACAAATACAATGATGTAAACCAATTTTACCTCAAAAAACACTACTGGATGGGAAAAAAGCGTTATTATAGAGTCAGATATACTAAGTCCCTTAAAAAACTTTCAATGAAAAAGAAAATTAACCTCAAAATAGACTTACATGTTGCCCTGAGTTCAAATCATTAGCTGGAGACTGGGATGGGGACCAATGATATGGGGTATGGAACATAACACACTTGAGGAACATTACCTATCAGGAAGTCTGGATTTTATATCATATAAGCTCCAACCTGATTGGCTAAAAATCATAAATCATCATTTTGGAAGATATAGTCTTATATAATCTGTAACTATTGTACCACCAACTCCTAGAACCACAGAAATAAAGATTAAAATAAAAATAAAACTAAAAGACAAATAACAAAGACTAACAAAGGAGCAAAATAATCAGAAATTTGGGGAGGGATTCATTCTAGATCCAGAAAGTAAATTTTAATGTTAAATAATTCTCAAAAGAAAAACTTTTTTTTTCCTTTTCTTTCTTTTTTTTTTTTTTTTTTTTTTTTTGAGATTAGGTCTCACTATGTTCCCTGGGAACCACAGACTCACACTGCCTGGAGTACCACAGACTCAGCGACCCCCAGTCTCAGCTTCCCAGGTAGCTGGGATCACAGGCGTGTGCCACCATGCCTGGCCCTCAAAAAATCTTTGACCACTGGTATCCTCCCTGGTTAGACTTGTACTTTGGTTGTATTTTCACATTTTCTGTGTATGCACATACACTGCACTGTATATGTATCGTAAGGTCATGACCAGGACATTGTCCTGATTCTAGATGTTGGGAAGGAGGAGTCCAAGAAGGCAGGTACTATCAGGGTGATAAGCAATCATTCCATTATTTAAAGATCCTACATTGAAAGATTTCATAATTTGTAGTGTTTATTTCCCGAACTGTAGACTCCCACTCCCACCACCACCACATGGTCTTTAAGTGCAAATGACTTCATAGAGCTCCTCTGGTCTATGACTTTAAAAGGAGAATTTTTAGAGTGAAATGGAGAGAGTATACCAGAAGCTACCAAAACATGTCATAACAAGTCACCTGCACAGGAAGGATCAAACAACTGGGTTGCTACGGTTCTGGAGACCTAAGTCATATGGGTTTCTATTCAATTAGCAAAAAATTTGTCAGGATGAATCAGTCTACCAGTTGGCAATGATAAAGAAGGGGTTGCCCAAGCTGAGGGTAATTCAAAGAGACTTAAAATATCTTGTGGATTTTTATTTAAATTTGATGGGAAGGCTACAAAAGGGTTATTTCAGACTTTTAAATCTCTCTTATAAGGCACCAATCTGAAGAGACATGAACAGGAGGTACCCTTTGTCACTGAGAGCGCTACAAAGCAGTGTGCACCCGTAAGTTCTCCAATATTTACACTGCCTGTTCCCAAAACATAGCTGCCTAAAACAATGATAAAAAGCAGTCTAGGAGCCGGCCGCAGTGGTGTGCGGCATTAATCCCAGCCTAGGACAGAAGGCTGAGACTGGGAAGGAAGGCTGAGACTAGGAATCACTTGAGTCTGTGGGTTTGAGACCCACCCGGGGCAACACAGTGAGACCTAGTCTCAAAAAAATAGCTGGGCATTGTGGTGCGTGCCTGTAATCCCAGCTACCTGAGATCTGAGGTTGGGGATCACCGTGGTATCCCAGGCAATGAGAGTCAGCAGTTCCTCAGGCAACATAGCAAGACCTAGTCTCAAGGAAAAAAAAAAAAAAAAGCATCCTAGGGCTGAATTTTCTTCAGGGGTAGCATACAATTTAAAGTTGAATCACAGGGCCGGGAACGGTGGCTCGTGCCTGTAAGCTTCAGCCTATGAAGTAGCCAGGGCTAGGGATCGCAGTTCGAGTCCTGCCTGGGGACCACAGCGAGACCTAGTTCCAAAAAAAAATAGCTGGGTGTGGTGGCGCGTGTCTGTAATCCCAGCTACCTGGAGCTGAAGCTGGGGATTGCTTGAGTCCATGATACCCCAGGCAACATGAGCCTGAGGTACCATGGGCAAAAATAGCAAGACCTAGTCTCAAAAAAATAAATAAATAAATAAAATAAAGTCGAATCACAAAAAGCTGAAGTCACTTCACTTATAATGCCAGCACTGTCATGAACTCATCACTAGAGAAAGTGACTTCCCAGGCAACCTGTTTTGAAGAAGTTACTAAGTAATAAAATACAGTGATTGTTAGGAGAGGGAAAAAAAGCTTGCTACCTCTACTCAAAGCTCTGGGTTGTGAGATAAACTATGTCCTCAGAAAGGTAAATTGAAGCCCTGACTCCCTATACAACAAAAGAGGTCTTATCAGGGAAAAGCATCTTTGTACATATAATGAACACAAGATGAGTTCACACTCAATTATGGTGGTCCCTAAATCTAATGACTGGTATCCTTATATAAATGCCACCTGAAGGCATGGAGACAAACAGGGCCAGGTAAAGGAGAAGGCAGAGACTGGAGTTATGCTATCATAGCCAAGACACAAAGAACTGCTGGCAACCACCAGAAGGTAGAAGATAAAGGAAGGATTCTTTCCTACAACATTTGGAAGGAGCATGTTCCTGCTGACACCTTACTTTCAAATTTCCAGCCTCCAAAGCTGTGAAAGAATAAGTTTTTGTTATTTTAAGCTATCCAGTTTGTGGTACTTTTTAAAGGTAGCCCCAGGAAGCTAACACTTCCCATGATGGCTTCCTATATCACTAAGAAAAAAAAAAAAATCAAAGCATCTTTATAATAAATTCCAGATCTCTCCTCTTACTGACTTCAGTTGCTTTGCTCCCTACCTAGTTATTCCATTCCAGCCACACTGGCCTCTATCAGGCCGCTCACCCTCCCACCATAGGGCCTCCCCCTGTTATACGCTGGTCCCATTTCAGACTTTTGCAGATGTCATCCCCTCTGCTGGAAGGGTTCCCTCCCAGGAATCTACAAGATTTATTTCCTCAAGCTGCTCAAGATCCATTTTCAGTAGTGTTTCCCCTAACTATCCTTCAGCATCTCCTATCCTTCTTTCTAACATCCTATTCCTCGTTTCCCTGTTTTAAAATTCCCCATAATACCTAACACAAGTGGACACATATATTTTGCTTAACCCCTAGAAGACAAGTTTATAATGTTAGCTCAATGTGAGCAGGACTTTTTCAGTGCCGAATCAGAGCACATTCTATTTATTGATTGAATAAAGTGAAATTTTACTCAAAACTGGCTGTATGACAAAAAAGGTTTCTACTAATTAAGTGGAACAGCAGAAGTTCCTGTAAATGAAGGGCAGGCACAAGGTTATTAAGCGTTGAGGGGCAAGGAGAGTCTCTGTGGGCACGTTTTCTTAGGTAAATTGAGAGGCTCACCACCATCTATGCCTGGAAGAGGGAGAGGTAAGTCATTTTCAAACAGCCTTTTAAGAGTCCTCATGTAAAAAAAAGTAAACTCAACCAGTAATTTTGTCTCCAGCCAAGACACCCCTATCAAATGCAATTTAACTTGAGAAATTTGTGAACCTAAATCTAAACACACCCTTATTTTTGCATTCCTATACAGATTTTGTTGTTTTCTTTGGGGGAGGGGGTGGCTAAGTGGAATCAGAGGCCCAGCAGGAATATCTGGTAATGATAATCTTATTCTGCAAAGGTACAAACTACTTCAGGAAGAAAGTATCTGATCACCACACCCCAAAACAAACATTTCAAATAGGCCAAGACCTTTAAATAAGACAAACCTTCTTGAGTGGCCTTAAATTAAAAACTACCTCCCCCAAGCCAGGCACGGTGGTGCATGCCTGTAAGCGCCAATCTATGGAAGTGCAGCTGGGGTTGAGGGTCGCAGATTGAGTCCCACCAGGGGCAACACAGTGAGACCTAGTTCCAAAAAAATATCTGGGTGTGGTGGTGTGTGCCTGTAATCCCAGCTACCTGAGAAGCTGACGCTGGGGATTTCTTGAGTCTGTGGTACCCTGGGCAACGTGAGCCTGGGGTTCCATGGGCAAAAATCTCGAGACCTAGTCAGAGGGGAAAAAAAAAAAAAAACTACCTCCCCTCATTTACATTTCCAAAACATTAACACAAAAGAGGCAGAAAATAAAAGTCTTTACCTTGGGTTTTGGCCCCAGGTGGTGTCACTCTTAGTGATGAATTACAGGAGTCCTTGAGAGGAGATCTGATTGGAGTTTCAGCTTCAGGGGTCTCAAAATTACCTTCAGAATCCGAGCTGCCAAGGGGGAAAAATGAGGAATTACCACTTTCAACGGTACTTCCGACACCCTTTAGAATCTATGTCTCCACAAAGACTAAATAAAGTCCAGCATTTTTCACTAACTTTACAACCCACGAGTCTCAGCAGGAACTGGCCTGCAGGAACTGCAGCAGATTGTCTAGCAGTGTTCTCCTCAAGCTTGTCTGTCAACCTGTCTCCCTGAAATCTCCTCCATCCTCCAGAGTCTTTCTTCAGCACCATTTATTTTGAGGTCATCCTTCCCTCTGAAACCCGGAAAAAAAGCGCTTTCCAACAGACTCCTTTTCTCACCAGAGCCCTTTCCCAGAGATTTAACAACTAATAGTCTCCTCTCCTTAAAAAATGTAAGGGAAATTTCGTCTCGATGCCTTTTTCTTCGGAAGATTTGTCTACCTGGATAGAACTGACTCGGCCGTAGAATGAAAATGTGTCACCTGCCTTTCGCAATCATACGGGTGACAGCTCAGCAGAGACCACCATTTCTCACCAGCTGCCAAGGGCCTGTCATCACTCGACCTTCTTTACCAAGGCTGCATTTTTCGGGACACAGTGGGAGGGGGGATCCCCGAGAGCGACTTCTCTCCAGGGAGGCCCTAAACGCCCCCCCACCACCCCGGTTTGATCCTGACATTGTGTGAGTGCGTGTGTTTCAGGGGACGGGAGGAGCAAAGCTAGCAAAAACGACCAAGGCTGATAGGGATGCGGAGAGATGCAGATTCTGGGGAGGTTCCGAAAGCTCATACTGAAACCGGGGGAAAGAAAACACACGGGAGCACAGAACATTCGGAACTTTCGAATGCACAGCAGGGACCTGGTTAGGGGTAGGGACGTAACACTGCCATGAAGATGGTTACGCGGGTGGGCGAGCACACACACGCACATAGAATCAGCCGCAGATGGAGGGATGGCAGCACGTCCGCATCTCGACTGGGATGCGTGTACTTGCCTGAAACTCAAGGATTTGGTCTCGGCTTGCGAGTCCTCCTCCTCGGGGTCGCCCTCGGGCCCTCCGGCCTCGTCCTCTCCGGCGCCCCCGCCACGCACCGCGGACCAGGTCCATTTCGCCCACTGCACGGGAGACAGGATCTGCCAAGGGCTGAACGCCATTCCTCCGGCTCCAGCTCCTAAGAGTAGGGGAAGGGGGAGAGCCTTTTTTCCCTTTCAAAATGGAGGGAACCGGTGACAGGCGCCGGTGAGCGTTTTCAGCCGAGGCGCGGATGTGGTTAAACGAGCGCCGTCGGGGGGCCCGGGTGGAGCGCTTCCTCTCGGCCCGCAAGCAGCGCCGCTTCCTCCTCGTCCTCCCTTCAGAACGCTGCGGCCCGGGCGCCCCTCGCGCCGGGCAGATATCTTTCCTGGGGCCTCCTCTGGGCCCCGGTCCGCAGCACCCAGGAGCTCGGCCTCGGCGGCTCGGGGTCTCCGTCTCCCGCCTCCCGGCCGGCGGGCGCGCATCAGCTGCGGCGGGAGCCGCGCCCCAGGAGCCGCCCCCTCGGACCGTACTACTGGCGCGCGCGGGTGGGGGCGGCCACGGCGCCGGGCCTTTGAAGTCTGCGTCGCGCCCGCCGGATCCCCCCGCCGCGGCGCCACGCTGGTCGCGCCTGGACTGCGGGTTGGGGGCTTCCCAACAGAGACTCCGGCCGCGGGCGGGGTACCCGGGCGCCCCCAACCGCTGCGTGGGCGTAAAGAGCAGGGAAGAGCGGTTTTTCGGAGTTCGTGCACGCTGGGCTTTTCTTAATTTGATTTCTTCAGCTTGCCACTGTGACTCAATGGCGATGGAGATACTGAGTCGCACTGAAGTTAAGCTTCATATTTAAAAAAAACATTGGAGGCCGCTGTTGACTGGTATTTTCCCACTCCCTGATACTGACAGCGTGGACGATTTCAGCCTGTTCACCTTCAGCCCTGTCTAGCTTTCCCTGGATTTGGAAATACTCAGCGACGCTGCAACGGTGGCCAGGAACTGGAATTTTAGATGCCTTGCCCTTCCCTGAACGGCACTCGTGGAAGATCTAAGGCCACGTCTTGAGTAAAGGGTGCTGAATTACCCGGTGAAATTGTAGCCTGATCGGTTCCACTCCTTTTTGAGGCTTTCTTTTCATAACTGCTATGTCTTTGATTTCAGGCTGCATCACAAGTATGCCAACAGGCCTGATGACGGCAGCCTTCAAAAGAAAAACCCTCTCTGTTTGAAGCCAGGGGTAAATGGCAGAGCTCTGCTAGGACTGCCTTCATTCTCCAGTTAGGGATTGCACTTAGGAACAGCTCCTCTCACAATGTACTTCTTCCAGGTGAATGGTCTGCCTCAAACACCGGTGTAATGATGTCCTTGCCCGGACAAGTTGTTTCTTGTACTATTGTAATTTCCCAGATTGTAGTGAATCTATGAGATGCACTGCAGGTTTCCCCAGAGAGGGCAGCTCCAGAACTGGGGAACAAAATTATGCTGAGACGGACTTCTGCTTTGAGGGGGGTTGGCACATACATTGTGGATGAATCATGACCATGCCGTCTTAGAGATTCAATAACAAAAACAAAAGCAATAGTAATCTAAGATAAGACCTGGCAGATTCTGTTCTTATCACAACAGAAGGGCAGGGGTTAATAAAGGATTGGGGTGGCTGGCAGGAAGCTTAGGAATTCATCCAGCTCCTTCCCAAAGACTAAAAACAATCACAGGTGTTCTGGAGACTACAAACATGTGAAATAGCAGCAGTCATTTTGGGGGATCCACATGAAATATGGCACGTACCACCAAACTGTTCTTTATTTTTGTTTTGTGGTTCACCATGTAAACCTTCAGATAGTATGATGCCCTGCGTTCCTGGATTTGATACCTGTGTTTTGTTGCCCGGAAATAATACTACCCCATATGAATCAGAAACTGGCATATATTTGTTTTCCATTCCTCTGCAGTCTCACTGTGACTGACTCTCCCCGTCCTTAGTGGAGCTACGGCAACTGTGTCCCAACTGGTTTTACCTCTGAGGCTTTCTGACCTGGGTCATCCTCCTTGGTCATCCTACCTGATTTGTGCTCTCACTAGCTGTACCTGTTCCCCTCTGCTCCTGGCCTTCTGTATTCCTAGCCATAATCAGTAAGGAACAAGTTGGGAACCTTTAATATGTCCAAGAACTATCTGGGACACTTCTTTAAAGAAACAGATCCAAATTGCCAGCAGAATCCAGAAATCTGTTTTCACCAAGCGTCCCAGAGACTCCCATCCCTGCCCCACACAGGGTAAAATTGGGAAACAATGACTAGCTTGAACCAATTAATTGCTGCTTCTAGAAGATTCTTTTACAGGTGCTCACATTCTCCTCCCAAACCCCACCTTAAGCTCTCAGACCTTGACTGCCCCAAACTCCCTTTATCACTCACACAGTTCATGTTTCTGCTGGACTTCTTTTTACACAGCTCTATACCTGGCTATTCATAAAGACTTTTATTTGTGACTCTTAGTTTTTACAGAGGAGAATATTAATTAATAGTTGCACCAGGACAACAGGCATAAAGCAGTGCATCCCAGAAGGTAAACTGAAGCTACACCGAGCACAGTTCTTTTCTGAACCACATGCTTCTAAACAGCAAGGACACATTATATTGACAATGCATTTTATTTTCCCAGAGACAGCAGGGCATGGTGGCACGTGCATGTAAGCGACAGCTTATGGAGTTGCGGCTGGGTCTGGGGATCGCAGTTCAAGTCCAGCCCGGGGCAACATAGCCAGACCTAGTCCCCCCAAAAAATAGCTGGACGTGGTGGCGTGCGCCTGTAATCCCAGCTACCTGGAAAGCTGAGGCTGGGGATTGCTTGAGTCTGTGAGCCTGCAGTTCCACCGGCAAAAATAGCAAGACCTAGTCTCCAAAAAATAGTATTTTTCCCAGAGATTAGGACAGGGCTAAACACTCAGTAGGTGTTCAGTAAGTGTTCAAAAGGATATTCTAATTCACAAAGCGACCTGATGAGTTTGGTTAAGGTAAGAGAGAGCAATTTCCAAAATCTAAATCGTTCTAGGGAAATCAGGTTTCTAAGCCAGTATACAACAGAACTCAGGACAGTGATGACCCCAGTAAGATCAAATCTGACCTAAACAATTTCTTGAAACTAGAGAAGTAAATGCCCAGGTCTGAAAATCACTCCACTGCAGATCTGGACTTAATGTGACAGCAGTAAAGTAACTACTCAATAGCTCAAATTGATTTTGTTGTCTAGAAGAACAAGTAATGAGGCTCACCGATATATCAGTGTTTGACAACAGATATCCTGAGGTCAACCATGATCTTGTTGCTAAGCCCTAGATCTCGTGAAGTACATTGTCTATAAATATATAACCAAGTAACCAAATGGAACGTATTTATTATAGAAGTGGTAAGCAGAGACAAGGCCCTGTCCTCTTCCCTGTTTCTCGCTTTGCAGAAGCACCGGATCAATACACCATGAAAATCTAAAACACAGCTCTCTTGAGACACACTGCAATGGTGGCAAGACTGGGCATACTGCTATTAGTGCTCCAGAGAAATCTGAAAAATAGGTTTCTTTGATTAAAATTAAATTCAAGTAGTAAGCAAAGTTAAATGGATAAACAACTAACCATTTCAAAGCATAGCAATGATAGGAATGTGGCCAGAGATAAAGGGAAGAAGGAAGCCTGATTGGGAGAGGTTCTGTACACCTGTTAAAGGTGTAGAACTTGATCCTGTATTGGGGGAGCAAAGAAAATATTTACCTCAATAATGTAAAAGCGACAAGGCAGAAGTGATAGCTGTGGTCTCTGCAGAACACTGCCATGCCTAAGGGCAGCCTTACTTGTTTGTTGTTACCCGGTGTTGTCTAATCTCTCAAAAGAAACCCAAATCCTGGATTTCACAAGAAATCTTCCAATCTCTAATGTTCTAACTTAGTTAAATTGTTTAAAACCTTATGGATCTCAACATTGTGCAGGACAAACAAAGCTATCTGTGTGCTTGCTTGGCCCAAGGACCCTGGTGGACAGACAACTGGGAAGAGACTGTGGAGCAAGTAACACTTCCATTTATTTAGAAAGATTAGCCTGACAACAACCTGGGGCTTGGGGTAGAAGGAGTCAACATTACGTTAAGGTAAATTCAGGTTTTCAGGCCCAGCTCCTCAGCTAGGAACACATCCCAGGCTGCAGCGGCAGGCAGAGTTCTGATCGAGCCACAGCAGGAGCTCTGCTGACTCTCAGGCAAGAAAGCAAAGGGGCAAATCTATTTAGAGGAGCAGATAAGAGGAAGAGTTTATGGAGGAGAAAAACAGAAAAAAGTGGGACACCCAAGCCCACGGCACCAGGAAAGGACAAAAAGAGCCATAATGGATTTGTGTCTCAGGGAATATAAGCCTTCTTTCCCTGGTTATTCTAAAGCCCCAGTCAATCTCTTTGTAACCGGCTGTCACTGATCACACTCACTCTGTCTTAATGCTGTGCCAGATTTACTTCTTGCTTCCCAGCTCTCTATCTCAGACTTCTTTTTCTTTTCCTCCTTCTCCAGGAATGTTCTGTTGGTCCTCCACTGCCCTGAGTCCAGGGAGGGAGTGCTTGGCTAATTCTTTTTGGAACTTGCTGCCCTCTTCTGTGGTGCCTCCTTATTCCTCATTATTCTTTTTAGTTCCTATGCTACTCTGACCCTGGAAGCTATCTGCTTGCCCCATGACTCAGTGGGGACACCTGTCAAACTATTTCTCTGCTCAAAGCTGCCTAGAGAAGGGAGAGTTTCACTTCCCCCATGGTGGGGAAGCAGAACTAGAGTGAGTGTCCTTGACTTTTCACCCCACCCGTTCCATCAGTATCAGTTGGAAGCAAGCAGAGCACAATGGGGCCACATTTGCAAGCCAAGGGAAAGAAAACTGCTACAAATTGAGTTTCTGACATCCTGCGAGGTGAAAAATTATGTGTGTCTCAGACTATGTGGAGAGTGGAGTGGCAAAGTGAAGGGCAGGTCTAGGTTGGCAGTAGGAATCACAGAAAAAAAAAAACAAAAACCCACTGTGAAAATGGAAAGATCATTCAGCCGACAAGCTCATCGACTTACTTACATTTTCTAAGAACTTAAGAATTTGATGAACGAAAAAACCCACATCTAATTCAACCAAGCTTAAATTAAATGCCGGATTCATTATGTAACCAGAAGAGCCCAGCAGCTCTCACTGCTCAGAAAAAACAAAACAAAACAAAACAAAAACACTAACCAGACTCAATTGAAAGGGCCTTGGCAACTAGGTTTTAGGGGCCACAGTGGAACCTTAACAGAAAAGTTCCACTCACTCACCTGCTTTTGAGAGCCAGCTACTCACTGGATGAGGTTTGCACCACAGAGTGGGGTATCCCTGAGTGTGGGTACTCCACCACCCTACACTTGTCCTGGTTTTCTCACTGACCAAGTTATACACCCTCAACTGAGTTGCCCCCCCCATGGATATTTAAATTGTTGAAGGTGCCCAAATGCCAAATGTAATGATAGTAGCACCTTGTATCAATACAGTCTTTCATTCTTCTCGCTGTTTTTGCCCGTGGAACCGCAGGCTCTCGTTGCCCAGGGTACCATGGACTCAAGCAATCCCCAGCCTCAACTTCCCAGGCAGCTGGGATTACAGACATGTGCCACCACTCCCAGCTGTATTTTTTTGGAACTAGGTCTCACTATGGGCCCCAGGCGGGACTCGAACAGCGATCCCTAGCCCTGGCCGCTTCATAGGCTGAAGTTTACAGGCACGAGCCACCGTGCCGTGCCCGGCCTTTAGTCTTTCATTCTTAGCATTTTTTTCTCTCACGTAGCAGGCAGGATTTCTCATTCTTATCAGGGAGGTAACTGAAGCAAAAATATAGAACCACCTGCCCAAGGTCACGTAGCTAATTAGGATCACAGCTGAATCTAGAACTTTAATGTCCTGACTTTCAGTAACCTATCAATCTGGAAAAAGCAGTATGCCTTATAGCCCTCCTGTGACTTAGGATTCCATCAATTCAATACTTCTTTTATTTGCTACTGCTAGCTGGGCACAGTGGTGCAGGCCTGTAATACTAGCTACATGGGAGGCTGAGGCTAGGAATCACTTGAGTCCACCAGTTCAAGAGAAACTACCCCAGGCAACATAGCAAGACCTAGTTTCTAAAAAAAAAAATAAATAAAAATAAATAAATAAATAAATAAATAAATAAATAAATAAATAAATAAATAAATAAATAAATAAATAATTTGTTACTGCTATTGCTCCAGCAGCAGCCACCTGCTTCCTGAGCAAGACTGCAAAGTCAGAAATACCTAGCTCCAAGGTGGGCATGGTGGTATGTGCCTGTAGTCCAAGTGCTGGGAGGCAAGAGGCCTGAGATCACTTGAGTTCGTGGGTTCAAGACTACCTTGGGCAATATAGTGAGACTTGGTCTCGAAAAAGCAGCCGGGTGTGGTGGCAGGAGCCTGTAATCCCAGCTACCTTGGAGGTTGAGGCCGGGGATTGCTTGAGTCCACAGGATGGGGACTACCCAGGGCAACATAGCGAGACCTAATCTCAAAAAAAAAAAAAAAAAAAAAATGCCTAGCTCCAGATCCATGAAAAGCTGCCTCCAACACAGACCTGCATCTCTTGAGTCCAAGACCCGCCAGGGGCAACAAAGCGAGACTTAGTCTCAAAAATATTCAAATATCACTATGTAAAAAGCTTAGTCTTGCAAGAACACCTTAAATTTCATCTGTGGGTTATAATTACCTATAGAAATATAATCTCTCCACCAGTCAAACACATCCATATCAGGGAATTTGTACTATATGTTTATACCAAAAATTATATTGTAAAGAGAATCTCCTTTCCAGTCTTTTTAAAGAGAAAGCTAAATTTACACATATAACTAATTCTACTTCAGAGGTCCAAGGAGATTATCAGGAATCCACACTGCATCCACTAATGACTCAGCAGAGCGCTCCATGCAGGACCTGCTCAAAGATCCTTGCCTAGGCTTTGCTCTGGTGACCTCCTGTCAGAGCCTTCCGTTGATTTAATTTGTTCTGTATCTATGGGACGGCTTCCCCAAAAATGGAATAGATAGGCTTTTCCCAAAACATGCAGAGTAAGTCTTTTCTAAACATGTCACCTTGGCTTGTGGAAGTAAGGTCAGTAGAGTGCCTAGGGGTTAAGGAAAAGCTCTTGCTTCTCCCTTAAGCCTCTGCCTTACCCCTAATCAAATAAGTGTACATACCTCCTTTTAATGACATAGAAGAATGTAGATTGAAGGGTACCACTCTGGTGTAAGTTTAACAGAGAACATGTCCTCTTAGCATTAATTAGTCATTACCTTTTGGTCATGAGAAAACCCCTTCTCTCTCCTTGATACCCTAGGTTCCCTTAGGATGTATACCCAGGTTGGCCCCATTTTACTTCAGAATCTACAATGTAAATTCTCTACACATGTTATTACATTTTGCCCATCCCCCCCACTAGTTGTTCTGATGGTAATTTGTTCGTTCACCCATTCCTCAAAAACATGTTCTCCAAGTTAAAGAGATTATATATAAAAACTCAGATAAGGGAATCATCTGAAACCTTCAATAAGTTGTTTATGAATTTTCTAATGAACTTTCCTCCAAATTTGAGATCTGCTTTACTTGGTAAATCTGTTTAAGAGAGGGTGGAATCTAATGCTTGAATTAAGGAGGTCTGAGGGGTGAAGGAGCTTTCTTTCCTCTGTACCCCAAGTCACAAAAGTAGTTTTACTTCCCCAGAAAGTATGCCATTCAACTTATATCATGATCAGACCTACAGCAGAACTACCTCATAGCAGTATTATACTGAGTTCACTTTAAAAGAAGTGGGGTTAGGGGGCTGGTAACAAACATATTTTATTATGTTTACATTAAACTAGTGCATTTAAGAACCAGTTCTATGAAGCTGTCTCTCATCACCACCAGATGTCACAATTATATGTTTAATGACTTTATTTTAAAAAGTCCACTTCAGTTCTCCACACTGGAGTGTAAGAGTATTAAAGAAACAGTTGCTGAGTACAAAAAAATATAACAGATTCATTTGTTATTTCTAAGTAAAGAAAATGACCCCAAAATCATCCCCAGTTCTGCCCATCAATTACCATAAACCCAAAGTTGAGAATAGGCAAACCAAAATCAAACACAAACAATTCTTTTAAAAGAGTGAACTATCTTTAAATTTAGAAATATCATCTCTTCCAGTTGCTAGAAGTTTAGTTTTTCCTGCTAAACAACATTATTGCACTGACAGAGCCTGTTAGACAGGAATACCATCTTGTAAAATCACTGTTAGTGATTTAGCACATTTTGTTTTCTTTCTTCCTTTGAACTTACATTCCTTTTCAGCTGATAAGGCATTAAGAAAAATAGGCCCTCCAAATTACAGAGATTAGACAGAAAGCCTCAGATAAGAGAACCATCTGAAACTCTGAGTTGTTTATGAATTTAAGTTTTTAATGATGAACTTTACTCTCCAAATTTAAGAGATCTGCTTTACTTCACTGACCTCATTAAAGGAGATGAAATCTAATGTTAAAGAGGTTGATGAAAGTTAGGAAATTGAAATAGTGTGGTAGTTTTTCCCCCTGCAAACATTTTATTCCCTCTCTTCTACCCTATCTCCAAAATTAAATAATTTCTTAAATATTCCATCTGGAAGACCAGAGGAACACTGATCATGCTTCAATCCAGATTTTCTAAGATCATCCTGAATTCAAATAGTCTACCCACTATCCTTGTAAATTAGCGAGTCTTCAGGAGTACACATGTGCCATTTTTTGATTTATGAAACACTATCACTAAGAAATCAGAAGGTAACAGATTAGTATGCATTTGGAAAGGAGCAGACACACATTCATGAGAGGGTGCAGGCAGAAGTAGCCCCTCAGAAGATAGAATAAGATTGGGCATGGTAGAGCATGCCTGTAAGCGGCAGCCTACGAAGCCGAGGCCGGGGGCACATAGTAAGACCTACTTCCAAAAAAATATAGCTGGGCGTGGTGGCGCGCACCTGTAATCCCACCTACTTGGTAAGCTGAGGCTGAGGATTGCTTGAGTCTGTGGTACCCCGGGCAATGTGAGCCTGCAGTTCCAGAGCAAAAATAGCTAGACCTAGTCTCAAAAAAAAAAAAAAAAGAAAAGAAAAGAAAAAAAGAAGATAGAATAAAATATAAAATCACAAAAAAGCTTTCTAAAGCAATTGGGGCTCCATCTAAATGCTTACTATGGGGTCCTGGAAGGGTTTTATTATAGTAATATATATGGTTGTGACCATAACCTTCTGACTTCGTAAGAGGTAAAAAGATGGAACACTAAGAAGCCAACTCCATGATATGACATGAAATGTCTTACTACTCCTAGCTTTGATCCTTTTAGAGCAAAGGTTTAATTAACTGCCATCTTAAATATATGTGCATGAAAACTGGAAGAAAATATGTCCTTTTACTTTCTTAACAGTACAAAGTAGAGAGGGAAATCCTGTCCTTTTCGTGTGTGCTCAATTAAAAAAAAAACACAAATAGTGATATATTTCTTGTTTGCTTCACAAATATAAGCAAAATGATTAGCTGAACAAATGGGAAGACACAACAATGCTCCAAGTTGGTAAAAATAATTACTGTAGAGTTGACACTCATACCCAATTAATATATAAATTTAAAGCAATTTCAATCAATTCTTAGAGAACTTCTCTTAAGATTTGTCAGTATTTGTCAAAAGTTTATCTGGATTTATAAAAGAGCATATTTTCAATTTTACAAAAACATCAACCACAAGTGAAGAAGATTTCTTTAGATATTAAGATACATTTATGCAAAAATAGGTGTAGCTTTGTTCTGTTAAAAGTACAGACAAAGACATAGAAATTTATAATATGATAAAGATGGCGCAATACAGTGAAAAAGGGAATGCTACTTAAGAAGTGGTTTGTGAATAACTAGTTGGTGATGGGATGGAGAGATCAAGTTAAACCCTTACCTCAGAACACATACCAAGATAAATTCCAGATGGACTAGATGGCTAAATAACAAAAATCAAACCACGGAAAGAAAACAATCTAGAAGCAACAGAATCTGTCAAAGCTCTGTCGGAAGGATGGCTGCCCAAACTTAGGAGTAATTAATGAAATCACACACAAAATAAAAATTGTGGACTTGGCTACATAAGAAAAGTAAAGTTTCTAAATATTTTTCTTCAGTGGCCGGGCATGTGCCTTTAATCCCACCCTAGGATGGGAGGCTGAGACTAGGAATCGCTTGAGTTCACAGGTTCAAGACCCCCCCCAGGGCTATATAGCAAGACCTAGTCTCAAAAAATAGCTGGGCGTGGTGGCACACGCCTGTAATCCCAGCCACTTGGGAGGCTGAGGCTGCTAATCACTTGAGTCCATGGTACCCCGGGCAACGTGAGTCTACAGTTCCCTGGGCAACGTAGCGAGAAAAAAAAAATCAAATATTTTTTCTCAGAAAAAAAAATCAAATATTTTTTCTCCAAATTAAAAACAAAATGGTACACTGGGAAAAATATTAATAACCAAAAGCTAATATTGTTATAGTAAAGGAACTCATGAAAATCAGTATACTCTAACCCCCAACAGAGGATTTTGACTGCTTACTGTGTCCACAAATTATTTCAGTTAATCCTCAACCGTTTGCTTCATAGTCTCATGAGAAAGTATTTTGGTTTTCTATTTTTTAAATAAGTAAATCAAGTTAGGTACCTTTTTTTTTTTTTTTTTGAGACTAAGTCTCGTTATTTTTGCCTGTGGAACTGCAGGCTCACATTGCCTGGGAATACCACAGACTTAAGCAATCCCCAGCCTCAGCTTCCCAGGTAACTGGGATTACAGGTGCGCGCCACCATGCCCAGCTATTTTTGGGGGGACTAGGTCTCGCTACCTGAGGGACTCGAATCACAATCCCTGGCCCTAGCGGTGGTTTCCTAGACTGCCACCTACAGGCATGCACTACCATGCCTGGCCCTAAGTTAGGTACATTTTTAACCTCCTAGTCAGGGTCTCCTGATTTGGTCCTAGCAAGGAAAGGAAACAAGGAAGATCTGAGCTGCTTGAATTATATGCAAATTTGAGTGTTCGTTTATATTTTCATGCATCACTCCCCCTCTCCTTCCCCATGTACAGTCAAGTTCTACTCCAGCAACAATGCTTTAGGCTTATTAAAATTTAATTTTCTTATACAAAAGAGGAACAAATAGAAAATTGTCTTCCTCTAACAGTCATAAGGAAGTTCAAACCAAAGGGGCCCTTAAAAGACAACCCAGATCTACCAGAATTGAATACAAGAAACCAATATGCATGCAGTGGGCAGAAACACCTGGTCGGCAACTGGAGGGTCTATTCTAGGTGACTGGTGAGTAGAGTATGACAACCTCATGACAAGGAGTCAGTTGCCAAGACAGTCAAGGTGTCATAAAATAGGCAACTTCACCCAGTAACTCCTAGTGATAAAAATGATGGTCCTTCATGGACATATACCCATAAATTACGCAGGGTGTACAAGATGTGCTTTATGCGGAAGATGCAAAGGACTAATATTAACACTTGTCTTGCCTTGGTGCATTCCCCGTTAGTGTGATTGCTTCCAAGAAACAATGTTGGTGAAGCAGATGGGACTAGTAGGAGCCTCTTCCCAGAAATCTGGGAAAAAGTAAAACTGTGGTGTTCAGTGGGGGATGGAGGCAAGGAGTCAGTTGTGATGCAGGAATTAAGAATTTGAAGGCTGAGCATGGTGGTGTATGCCTGTAGGTGGCAGCCTAGGAAGACACGGCTGGGGCCAGGGATCACGGTTTGAGTCCCGCCGGGGACATGTAGCGAGACCTAGTCCCAAAAAAATAGCTGGACATGGTGGCGCACGCCTGTAATCCCAGCTACCTGGGAAGCTGAGGCTGGGGATTGCTTGAGTCCGTGGTACCCCGGGCAAGGTGAGCCTGCGGTTCCACAGGTAAAAATAGCAAGACCTATTCTTTCCCCCCGCCCCCCCAAAAAAGAATTTGAGGAGCTCTCATTAAGGAAAATAGAAAAGACCCTTGGACAAATGACTACTAAGTCAGGGCTCCTGAACTATAAAGTTTCCCTTAGCTTCTGGGTAAATTCAGTTCTGCCTAGAGGACAAAAATAAATTCTTTTGGCTTAGGACTGGTTCCAGTAGCCTCTACTGGAAGCATGAAAATATTCACTTAGTGAGGGAGTCAATGCTGACCTCTGTCTTAGAGAACTGAAAAAATTACCCTTAAAAATTTGGTACGACCGTCAAAAAATATCTCCTACTTGATTGTGAAATATAACTCAAGGCTCTGTTCCTTCTCTAGCACTATAAATACACACACACAGTTTTTATTTAAAAACAAAGGAAAATCGCAATGCTTCTCTAGATTGCATGCCTTATGCATTCCAATCCTTTGAGTTTCCATAAGCTCACCATGATAGTCACTAACCCTTTGCCCCCATTATTCCCTTATTTTTTTCTGGTAAAAGAACTCTGAGTTTAAGCTGAGCACATGGTCACCCAACTAGAGGTCACATTCTCTGCCTTCTCTGCAACTAGGTGTGGCCTTGTGACTCAATTCTAATTCATGGCATATGGTGGATGCAACTTTGGGGCAATCTCTTTAAAAAGAAAACTGTCTATCCTGCACTGTCCTCCTCCCACCCTGTGGACTGCTGGTGAGTCAGCTTCTATTGCGTGGATATGAACAACACTGAGGAGATGGCAGAGCCACAAGACAGATGGGGCCAAGCAGAGCAGCCTGCAAACCCAGTCTATCTGCCATCTGACTAGATATGGGAGAGAAATGAGTCCCTCTTCTTTGCACTATGGTAGCATTGGGTCTCCTGGGTATAGTGGCAAGTCCTCCCTAAGCAATAAAACCTCTTTTGGGGGCATTTTAGCATCTAAGTTCATGTAGATGGAGATATGTGAAGAACCAGTCTTAAATTTCAGTCCACTTCATCATCAGCAAAATTATATTTAGACTCCTTGAAAAATCCATCTTCTATTTCAGTAGTGTCCTTTTCCCAAAATTATATTTAGACTCCTTCAAAAATTCATCTTATACCTCAGCAGTGTCAGGCTGCCATGTGGGTGAGGTGATCTAACTGCCCTGAGGCCACCCTTTTACCCTCTGTGAAGACCTGGATTGTAATACTGCTTTTCCGGAAATTCATCAGTTTCCAGATGACAAGTGTCGATGAAAATTCTGAACTGGTGATGCTGAACTGGATGAAATCTAGGTTCCCACAGAGTCCAAATCTTCCAGGTAGAATGGACTTAGGTATTGTACAAAGGATAGTATCTTCTCCAGAGAGATTGTTTTCACAATAATATGACTTTATAAATCTAGAAATGCTGCAGAGTAAGTGAGTATCTTCCCAATTCGAATGCTAATATAATAGTGAATCCACATCCATAAATGCTATATATTAATTACTCTTCCCCTTTGACTTTACCACTACTGGTATTAGTGAGGATTTACAGCATCCACCTACAAATTTGCTTTTGTAACTATTTTCTTACTGACTTATAGTCAGTCAAGTTACTTTGTTTTATTGTCTTACCATCACATGTATAATAATGTCACATATAGTCATATCAGATATATATTATGTTATACTTTTTTATTATTATTATTATTTTTTCAAGACTAGGTCTCGCTAATTTTGCCCGTGGAACCGCAGGCTCACATTGCCCGAGGTACCACAGACTCAAGCAATCCCCAGTCTCAGCCTTCCAGGTAGCTGGGATTACAGGCGCACGCCACCACACCCAGCTATTTTTTTGGAACTAGGTCTCTCTACGGGCCCCAGGCGGGACTTGCACCGCGATCCCTAGCCCCAGCCGCTTCATAGGCTGAAGCTTACAGGTACGAGCCACCGTGCCCAGACCTATTATTATGTTATACTTTGGCAGCAATACAGACAGCTCAAAGCAGGAGCTAACTGTTTTAAACTGTTTTCTGAACAAGTGGTAAGTCACTGACTCCAAACCTAAGCATCCACCCTAGCTCTCAGAGAACCACAGGAATGTTTATTTGAGAATGATTTTTATAGTTAGAAAGATTGCTGGGCTCACTATTCTCATGTTCAGATGAGCAGATGAGTATTAGAGCACCAAAGTCCGCATGACAAAGATTCATGCCTCCAGAGTGGGATGTCTAAGCTCTAGACTTTCTCCCCATGCCTAGAACATTGGCTATCTGTGCTAGAGATACAACTCTCCCACCTAATTCAAATCCCTCTATTATTTAAGGCAAAAATGATACATATATTTATCCTTTCATTCAATCATTCTACAAATTTTACCAGTGACCAAGTTGTCAACAAACAGACCCCTCTCATACCCTCATGGAGCTTGCTTATTAGTAAATCTAATAAGGAAGAAAAAAAACAGCTTTAGAAAAACACAGGTGCCTTTGAGAGAGGCCTAGGGGTGGGAGATGACTGGAGACAAGTCAGGGATGAGGGATGAGCACAAATCAACCTGGGAATTGTGTGGGTAACAGCATCCAGAGGGAGACAACTTGAGCAATACACGAAGGAAGGAGTCTCTGCTTTATAGCAAGCAGGACTAAAGTCAAATGAGTGGTGTGTGTGTGTGTGTGTGTGTGTGTGTGTGTGTGTGTGTGTGTGTGTGTGTGTATAATTGTGGTGCTTTGGTCAGTAAAGCAGGAAAGGCTGAGGTTATTCAAGGCCTTCTGGGGTTCTGTTAAGTACTACCTGTTGTAATTCCAGGCTTGGGAGGCTGAGGCTAGGAATCACTTGAATCCGTGGGTTCAAGGCTACTCTGGGCAACATAATGAGACCTAGTCTTTAGAAAAATAGAGAGAGAGAGCTGGAGCAAGCATTTTAGAGAAACTGCCTTGTTCACCTTGTTCCTTGAAACTTGGGGCTGGGCCAGACCTTTGGATGGGGCCAAACCACAACTACTCCAGAAGTTGTCCTGAGCACAAGGACCAAACTGTGAATTTTGTTTGCCTAAGGAAAGAAGCAGCAACTAATTACTAATTAGGGTAGCCAAGAGGCGCTTAAGTTGGTCAGCATCCACAAACTCTAAGCTACTTACCTAGGCTTCCTCTTCTTCCCATAAATGCTCCCAACTCTTGCTCCGCCAAGGGACAGAGTTCTGAGCTGAATCTGAATTACAATCCTTTGTGTCCAAATAAGGTGCATTTGCCTTTTAATTCTCTCCAGATTTAGAGTTTGATGCTTGTCTTTGAAAAAGTAAATTTCTTTTTCTTTTCCTTTTTTTTTGAGACTGGGTCTTACTATTTTGCCCAGGGAACTGCAGGCTCTCGTTGCCTAGGGAACCACGGACTCAAGTGATCCCCAACCTCAGCTTCCCAGCTAGCTGAGGTGCACGCCATCATACCCAGCTACTTTTTTGAGACTAGGTCTCCCTATGCTACCCCGGATGGGTCTCGAACCCAAGGACTCAAGCAATTCCCAGTCTCGGCCTTGCTTTGTAGGATATGATTAAAGGCATGCACCATCATGCCTGGCCTGAAAAAGTAAATTTATTTATTTTTATTTTTTTGAGACGAGGTCTCGTTACTTTTGCCTGGGGAACTGCAGGCTCATGTTGCCCGGGGTACCACGAACTCAAGCAATCCCCAGCCTCAGCTTCCCAGGTAGCTGGGATTACAGGCACGCGCCACCACGTCAGAGCTATTTTTTGGGTACTAGATCTCACTTTGTTGCCCCGGGCAGGTCTCGAACTGCGATTCCCCAGTCCCAGCCATGACTCCATAGGCTGTCGTTTACAGGTATGCGCCACAGTGCTTGGCTAAAAGTAAATTTCTGATGACACAAAGAAGTACAAAAGATGAAAGAAAAACTTGCCTATAAATTTACTTTCAATAAATAACCACTGTTAAAAAAATGCCGGTGTACAATTTACCCAATTTTTATCTTTTTCAAGTTACATTTTTCTACTTATTACCTATATTTTCCCACTGGAGTGTGCTCCATGAGCAAAGCTCCTGATTCATTTTGTTCTAGCCTATATTTCATGATTGAATGAATAAACAAAACTTTCTAAATTCCGCTCTGAGATAAATACAAGTGTGTACTTATGAGAATGGATAGACACTGATAGGCAGACAGATATCCATGGGACCTAAATATACATATTGTCCTTGGCTCGGTGAAGATTATGCCTGTTTTCCACTTTTCATCTTAAACTCTGCCACCCAAGCAGGAAGCTATGCCCTTTCTGATACCCCAAAGCTGATCTACCTTGTCTTAGCTTCAGAACAAACCTCTTTTTTGGGGGGGGGTCACACCATTTATATAATTTGCTCCCAACAGAGGGATAGTAGAGGTTATTCCTCCTTATGAAAGAAACTTCCAGGAACAACCCCAGGTATGTATCTTTCCACAGGCATGTATGATTATTTCTTAAAATACAACTCTAGAAGAGGATGATGGTACCCAAACATTTTCTAAATTTTGATCGTCAAACTGCCCTCCAAAAAGTTTGTACTAATTTGTACAAGACAGCCTTTTTACTAAACCTTAATTAATACTGTTAGTCAATCTTCAAAATCTTTGGCAAATCTTTGGAAATGACACATTTTTATTCGAACACATTTGATTATGAAGGAAGTTTGAACATCTTTTAATGTATTTACTGAACACATTTGATTTTATTTGAACACATTTGGCTATGAATGAAGTTCAAACATCTTTAATGTACTTATTGAACCATTGGCTGACTTCCTTTCTCCTTGCCCTTCTTTGCCTTCTTTCTTTTTTGAAAGATGTACAGTAAGTATATCATTTGCCTTAAATCAGTAGCACCAGATATGTGAACCTGGGACCAGCACCTTCATTATCACCTGGGAACTTGTCAGGAAGGCAAAATCTTGAGTCCAAACCTGGGTCTAAAATCAGAAACTTTAGAGGTGGGCCTGGCAGTCTGTGTCCTCCTGGGAATGCAGATAGACAGCACACGCTCAGGCACACTAAATCGCTGGATTTTTTTCCTTTCTGGTTACACTATGGACCGCCCTCTTTCTCTAGCTTGCAAACTAGAGATAAAAAGCTTGTGATCAGTCACAAGTTCAATATTTCTTCTTCAAAACACCATTTACTACTTCCTTTTGTTCAGAACCTTCTGAATTACTTCAGCAAAACTCATGAGTCCATGACATCACCAGCACCTAACTCACAAGAGCTGAACTAAAGCTGTCAGAGGTCCTCCCTCCTCCCATCCCCCTAACACCATTCCCCCTTCTGGGGGTAACAATTCATATTTTCTTTGAGGGGCAGCTGCCTTCTACTCTTGGGGCTGTAGTTTTGCATTGTGGTTGCGGATGCACGATAGGAAAGGGATTCAGGCCTGACCAAGCAAGACATTCCACCATCTCCCCCTTCTTGGCCTAGTGAAGGGCACATTTAATTTTCAGCCTCTGACAACTTCCCCAGGTTTTTCCATCACTACCCCTCCTATTTTCTGCCCCAAATCTAGGGTTTTTTGGCAGGATTCCAAAGAAAATTCAGCATCCTCAGAGAGGAAGACATGCAAAAAGTTGCCCCGTAGGGCCACCTGGAGGTGAGATGGCCTTGACTTTGGTAACTGCTATGTATCTAGCAGATAGACGGCCTGAATCTATCTGTAGACAGTGTGTGCAGAAATATGACTGTGCAGGTATTGCTGACATGATGGGCATTTTCACTAGTCACTGGTCTCCCTGTTCAATAACCCCTTTATCTAAGATGCTTTGTAAGTCTCAAGAAATGACAGCTGGCAGACACATTTCCCAGGCTGGTGGCAATAGAGACTGCGTGGCAACAGAGACTGTATGGCAACATTCTTCGGCTGCATTCCATGGCTCCTGGTACATCTGTTTGGTAAAAAAGCAACCTCAGATGTTCCCAGAATTCACTCTCCCTTTCCAACACCATCAAGGTCAATTTTAAAGATAGTCCCTAGCTCTCAGAGATAAAAGTATCCATGTGCTTAAAGTCTTTTCTCCCTTTCATTTAGATTATTCTCCACAAATGAGATATTCAAAATTGTTTTATTTATCTTCAGCATTCGCACATTAAATCTGAATATTCAGGAACATCTTGGGAGACTCCCCACAGGGCAAGGCCCTCAGGGAACTGCTGATGCCCCGGAAACTCCTTGTATAATGCAGGCACCTCAGAGACAGCACAAGGCAAGGACCCGTAGTTTCCATATTCCCAGCCTGAGTGATGGAAGGGGAAGAAAGCTGAAGTATGACCAAAAAAGGAAACAGCATGATTCAGTTTCCATAGAGGGTTTTCAATTGTGCAAAGGGAAAAAAAAGCAAGGGGGAGAGGAGAGAAAGGAGGAAGAAAACCTGAGGGTGGTGATGCTTCTGAGTGCAAAAGAGAATGTGAATGGAAATCCACATTCCCCTCAAGATTGTGCAGAAGATTGGAAAGCTACCACTCCCAGGGAGATATTTTCATGCTGATAAACAATGCTGTATCAAAAAGAGCCTCTCTGCTCTGTAAAGAATGTGAGAAATCTCAGCTCATGCTGTCAGTAGGGTATTCACATGACACACAAGACACTATTCAGCTCAGCAGGGGAAGCCTTTGTCTCTGTGTGCAACTGTCACTTTGTGAGGAAGAATTTGCAGGAAAGTCACACAAGCACACGCATACCACAACATATGTATCACACCTCCACTTATACATTCACCCACATACAGCCTCATCCCCCACACACATGCAGTCACACATGCACACAGTCACACATACACTCCTCTCAAGCACTTGAGTCTTTAAACAAGACCCTTCCCAGGTTCTCTAGCCATTCATCCCTGTATGAATACAGGGATGAATGGCTAGAGATCAATCAAACAAGAAAGACAAATATCAAATGTATGAAAACAACTTTTACTTAAACGAAAAAAGCCATATGGTGAAAAAGGCTGCCAAATGAAAAACAACAAGAAATTTAATAAAAGTGGAGGCCTAGGGCAACAAAGACTAAGGAAAGGAGATGGTAGAAGAGCCTGTCAAGCAAGTCTTGGAATTGTTTGGGGCTTGGTCTCTGAATAATAGTTCTCAGAGCTGGGATAACCTGCTCTGGTCAACAAGGAATTTGCATCCTGCTGGGTTGGGGAAGGTCAGGTTTCCTCCTTTCTCTGAAGAACACCTCTGAGCTGTACAGATTTGCTGGCCAGGAGCTACAGCAGCCACCAGGGGGCAACAGAAAGTTCTGTCACACATTCAGTCAACAAATTTGTTTTGAATAGAATGTCTTCAAGATTTATTTCAATAAACACAAAATAGTCTCAGTGAGCCTCCTCTACATCCAACAGAGGGTGTTTATACAGCAATACAGCCAGTGAACACCAATGAGCAAACAACAACATGAAGGAGGGTAAGGCTTCCAATGCATCAGCAGCCACAAATAATAGACTTTGAAACTTATGTTTGAGAGGCATGGAGGGAAACGACACAGTCAATGAGAGGTAAGATCCAGGAGAAGGAAATGGAAAAACCGAAAGAATTCTATTTTGTCCTTCTTTGCTTTCTAATTTATTTTTTTTTCCTTCTACATATACTATCAGTTAGTACTGGATATTTTCTCATTTTATTCCACCCAGTGAGCTGCAGAAAGTCTTTCACATCAGTCCAAAAACCAAGCAGATGGTGGCTTGCGCCCCCTGGTGGGAGGAGTGGAGAGGGCAAAAGCAGGACATAGGTAGAAAACTGGGGAGGCTCACGCCAGACCATATTACTGCTTTCTTTCCATTATTGTCAACTATATCTGAAAAATCTTAGTTTAATCTTATCTTCAAGGGTAGCTGACAACCTCCACTTCAGATATCAACGCTAAAGGTACCGATGTTATTTGATACGTGATTTATGTTCCCAAATATCACTACAGGCACATTTCCAGATGCACCACATTCTGGGCATCATTTGGCTAATTAATGGCTCAAGGGCCTACTGAGGCCACTGGCTATACATGTTTATAAAGGTAAAGACAGGCAGTGGGGAAGGTGCAGATGCGAAGACACCTCTGGGCTCAGAGAAATGCTTACAAGGTGATGTTTGGAAGGTAAATGTCAGTCATCTTTTCACCATGACATATTGCCCAAGCCTTTCCTGCTTGTGTTCTCAAACCCCAATTAAGACCAAATGTGATGTAGCCATAGAAACATAACATTTGGCAGTTGTTAAAGCAGAGTCCACAGACAAAAATAATTCCTCAAAGAAACAAGCTGTTCCATGTAAACTTAACTAAAGTATATATATTTATCTACAGACCGGACTGTGTGATGTTTTCTCAAATATTTATTTTACTGACACTGTGCTATCAGTGGGGAAAAGGCTCTAAAAATTTAGTTCTTAGCAAATAACCAGAAGCCTGTGTAACTTAATGAATTGCCGACGTGGCGGACCCAATCTGGACAAAACTGGTAAATGTTTGCTCTGTTTCAGTCAGATTCCCTGGACCGGAATACCAGTTCCATCATTTTCTAGTCCAGTTTATTTATAAAAGAGAAATACTAATGTTTACTTCATAAGGCCCACAAAAGGGTTAAAAAGAGATCATGTATCGGCTTCAGGGTCTCTGATACACCTAATGTTAGCATGTGTATATGCATAGTTTCACGTGGAAAACAATTACGAAAGCCTATCATATCAAAGGATATGCAGATCTAAAGACACTTTCAGAGCTATTGCTCTAATGTGATGCATCTCTGCAGATTCCTGGGAGCACTCACCCTTACCAGTGACACACCAGCCTGTCAGACTTGCACAACAGGTGAAGACAATCTGAGACAGATGTATGGATTAGATTGGAAGCAGAACTATTCTGCTCACAGAAAATAGATACAATGCTGAAGTTCCTACATAAAAATCTTCAATTTAAGCAAGTCAGATATAGTTTCCTTTACCTAGAATTCTTATTAATAACATTGAGGCAGCTATGCCATAAGATTGGTCAAGGCAAAATTGCACTAGGTATAAGAAAAATTATATTCCAAAGTATCCTTAATGAAGACGTTTCAAAATGACAGTTTCTGATCTCTGGGGTTGTCAAGTTGGCAGATAAAAGAAGAAGAGAAAGAAAGAATAGAGAGTAGTGACTTATTTTCTCTTCCTCATATAAGTCTGCTAGTACATTATTTCACCTTGCTATGAAAACTAAGTCTAAGCTATCCATGAAAAATATAAGTCTGACAAGAAGCCCTGAAACAACTGAAAGCACCATCATCTCCACACTGGATGCTAAGGTGTTTAAAATGGATGGCTGACTGACTTAGGTCAATGTAATATCTACGAGGAAGGCTCAGTTGTGATGTCCATTTTATGCCAAGTTGCACATATCCTCCTCCTTCACAAGACACCACCTCTGGTAAATGTCAAATAAATAAATAAGATAAAATAAAAATAAAATCTCTGCTTTATTCAGATTTCCTTAGGTTTTTTTGTTTGTTTTTTGAGACTAGGTCTCGCTATTTTTGTCCATACAACCGCAGACTCATGTTGCCCAGGGTACCACAGACTCAAGCAATCCCCAGCCTCAGCTTCCCAGGTAGCTAGGATTACAGGCGCACACTACCATGCCCAGCTATATATTTTTTTGGAACTAGGTCTCGATACGTGCCCCCAGCAGGACTTGAACTGCAACCTGACCCCAGCTGCGGCTTCCTAGGCTGCTGCTTACAGGCATGCACCACTATGCCTGGCAGCAGAGATTTTAATGCTATATCAGAGATGATGTCATTAGTTATAACAAGTGTACCATACAAAAACAAGATGTTAATAAATAGGGTAAACTTTGTAGCATCTGTAAGAACTCAGTAGGTCTGCTGACTTAAAATAAATCTAAAAAACAAGCTAACAACTAAACTGAAGTACACAACTCGGGGGTGGGAGGGTGGGAGAGGGTGGGAACAGTCAGGGAGGGAAGGCGGTGGGTGAACCCCAGGGATTATAAAAATGTGAAACATATATATAAATAGATTATTCAATAATTAAAAATAAAATAAAATAAATCTAAAATTTACAACTTTTGTTTTGTTTTTTTTTTTGACACTAGGTCTCACTATGTTGCCCGGGGTAGTCTCCAACTGGCGGACTCAAACAGTTCCTAGCCCCAGCCTGTGGTTCGAGTCCTACTCGGGGCAACACAGCGAGACCTAGTCCCAAAAAATAGCTAGGCGTGGTGGCATGCGCCTGTAATCCCAGCTACCTGGGAAGCTGAGGCTGGGGACTGCTTGAGTCCATGGTACCCCAGGAAATGTGAGCCTGCGGTTCCATGGGCAAAAATAGCGAGACCTAGTCTCAAAAAAAAAAAAATTACAAATTTACAAACAAATGGCAAAAATTTCACTCTCACTGTTAATGAATGAAGAAAGTGAGGCCGGGCATGGTGGCACATGCCTGTAAGCTTCAGCCTATGAAGCGGCCGGGGCTAGGGATCGCAGTTCGAGTCCCACCTGGGGCCCGTAGTGAGACCTAGTTCCAAAAAAAAAAAAAAAAAAATAGCTGGGCATGGTGGCGCGCGCCTGTCATCCCAGCTACCTGGGAAGCTGAGGCTGGGGATTGCTTGAGTCTGTGGTACCCCAGGCAACGTGAGCCTGCAGTTCCACGGGCAAAGATAGCGAGACCTAGTCTCAAACAAACAAACAAACAAAACCAAGAAACTGAAACAAAATCGTACTTTTTTTCTTACCAAACTGGCAAAGTGTTCAGCATTGGGCTGGTTACTATGGACATATGGAAAGGATGCTAAACTGCTGGTGGGAGTGAAATTTGATACCACATTTTGGGAAATATTTTAAAAATATATAGTAACATGTAACATATATAACCTTTAGAATGTTCACACTCCTTGATCCCATAGTTAAACTTCTCAGAATGTATCCTAAATTATTAATCAGAGATGCACAAAAAATTATAAAGGTATTTATTAGCTGTGTTATTTATATGAGCAAAAAATTATACCCAACTTAAATGTTACACATTTAAGAAAAAATGAATAAAATGAAATAAATTACAGTAAAATCAAATAATGTATCATGAACAAGCATTAGGGCATTTTTGAACTCAGAATAATGATATGGAGAAAGATTTATAATGTTAGATTTAACAAATCAGAATGTAAAGCATACACTATAAAGATAAACATATAAACATGCAGTGTATTTTTAAAAGCATTTTTGCTAAATAAAAAAAAAGACTATAATAAAATGGACCAACATATTAAGTCATCTCTGACCAATAAGATTATGAGTGGTTTATATTCTTTGCTGTTTTTTTTTTTTTTGTTTTTTTTTTTTTTTGAGACTAGGTCTTGCTATTTTTGCCTGTGGAACCGCAGGCTCTCATTGCCCGGGGTACCACAGACTCAAGCAATCCCCATCCTCAGTTTCCCAAGTAGCTGGGATGACAGGCGCGCGCCACCACGCCCAGCTATTTTTTTTGGAACTAGGTCTCCCCACGGGCCCCAGGCAGGACTCGAACCGCGATCCCTAGCCCCGGCTGCTTCATAGGCTGAAGCTTACAATCACGAGCCACCGTGCCCGGCTATATTCTTTGCAGTTTAAACTTTCAGATTTAAGAAATGTACTTTATCATTATAAAAGAAATATATGCTTGTTAGAGAAAATTTGGAAAATTGGAAAAATTAACAAAATGTGATGTTTAATGAATGTTACTGAATCACCAATAAATCAAATGAAGGTTGAAAAAGGAAAATGTAGCCCCTTGGGTATGCTGCCCCGGTGGAAAGTAGGGTGCTGGGGGAGTCACAGAAAGCTGCAGTTCCATGTAACCCCTAGGTGAGAATAATCTCCCCAGTTCAGCCCAGGGCTGTTGGCAAGCTTTCAACTGAAAATCACCGTCTATAGCTCCTGGAATTAAATCCAAACTCCCACATAGCCACAAAGACCTCAAGTTCAGCCCTTATGTACCTCTCCCAACCCACCACTGTAATCCCATTAGTGTATTTCATATTTACCCTACCGTAGCTCCAAATCCTTACCACTGCCCATATATGACAAGGGCCTAAAAGGACCAGATTCTGCATGCCCTATGCTTCCCTTTCACCTGGACTGCCCTTCTCCCACCCTGTCAAAGCACTCATCCTTCAAGATGCCTTCAGGGGCCAGTCTGCTCTGGCAGCTCCCTGCTGCTCAGGGCTCAGGACTTCTGACCCTCAGACTGCAACTCAGTCTCCTACTTGCCTCCTGGGGCTCCTTCCCACATATTGATTCCCTCTGGATACCCAGTGTCCAAATATCTGGCTCACAGCAGGTTTTCAGCAACTGTCTTTGGGTGAAAAGTCTGACTGAAGGTGGAATGGAGGGAGGACAATGAAGGACAGTTTCCAGAGCAGGGCACCACCACTAAATGCAGTCTACATTCTCTCATACAATGGTGGCTGTCACCACTCAAGGAGGAAAAGCCAGAGAAAGGTTAAAAACAAAAACAGAGGGGGCACGGTGGCTCGTGCCTGTAAGTTTCAGCCTATGAAGCCGCGGGGCTAGGGATCATGGTTCGAGTCCTGCCTGGGGCCCGTAGCGAGACCCAGTCTCAAAAAATAGCTGGGCGTGGTGGCGTGCGCCTGTAATCCCAGCTACCTGGGAAGCTGAGGCTGGGGATTGCTTGAGGCCATGGTACCCTGGGCAACAAGAGTCTGCGATTCCATGGGCAAAAATAGCGAGATCTAGTCTCAAAAAAACCCAAAAACAAACAATAAAGCTCCATAAATCTCAAATATTCAAACACTTTAAAAACAAACACCAAAATTATAGGACTCATTTAATAGGGAACTGATAATCTTTTCAAAAAGCTGTCCTGAAAACTGAATACACATGCAAAAGAATGAGAGAATGTCCTACACCATTTGCAAGACAACTTAAAATGGATCAAAGATCAAAAATTAGACACAAAAACTACATAGCTCTTAGAATAACAGACAAGGGGAAATAACACTCAAAGCATGGGCGATAAAAGATGAAAATTGATCAATTGGACCTTACTGAAAATAAAAACATTTAACAAGTGACACTATTACACAGTAAACAGGTAATTCACAAAATGGAAGAAAATGTTTGCAAATCACTGGAATAAGCAGAGAGGGACAGAGATAAGGAGGCCGTTATAGTTGAATGGATGCAGAGTTTCTGTTTGGGATTCTGAAAAAGTGCTGGGAATAGATAGCTGTTATGGAAACAAAACTCTGTAGACGTACTTACTGTCACTCCTACACTTTTTTTTTAAATCATTTAAAATGATTTAAATGGTGAATTTTGTGTTCTACATATTTTCAAAATCTGCAAGATGTGGAAAAAGCATCTTATAAAAGTTATCTTCCTCAGAGGACACATTTCCACGTTCCATGGCCACACTAGATGGTATCAATTCATTTCCTAACCTTAATTTAGCAAATTCTTGTGCCCTGCAGTCCACTCTGGCTGCCAACCAACTAGATGTGGATAATCCACTTTGATAGCTCAGTATACCAGCAGCTGTGCCCTTTCTCCCCTTTCCCTTTTCTCTTCTGGATCTTTTAAACTGCACCATAGTATTACAGCTGGAAAAAGCTGTATGTTGGTGCAGGGTGGGGTGAATCAGTTCAAAGAGGGAATCAGTTGCCCACCAAATTTAAGAGGGAAGACATTGTAGAGCAAGACTATACCTGAACCCCCTCGAGTTTCCATCCTAAAGAATCCATTATCTTTTAATGATTTGCAGAGGCATTTTTCTTCACTCTATTAACTCTTGTTGTTGTTTTCTTTTTTCTTTTTGAGAGTAGGTCCCACGATGTTGCCTGGGGAACCGCAGACTCACATTGCCCAGGATACCACAGCAACATGGTATCCCCAGCCTTAGCCTCCCAGGTAGCTGGGATTACAGGTGCACGCCACCACGCCCAGCTATTTTTTGACTAGGTCTCACTATGTTGCTCTGGGCGAGTCTTGAACCTGTGAACTCAAGCGATTCCTAGTCTCAGCCTCCCTGCTTAGGGTGTGATTAAAGGCACGCACCACTGCGCCCAGCCCTATTAACCCTTTATACTATTTAAACAACTCTCAGGATCTAGAAGTTGTAAGATCCAAACTCAATACATGCACACAAATAATCCCCTTGCCATGCAAGTCAAACTATTTCCTTTCTGGTTAGCTTCACCAGAGGTGGAGTCAGCCAACAGGCTCTAAAAATTATATAGTTCCACATCACTCAAGTCCCTCCTCCAAGTTAAATACTATAATTCTGTTAACTTTTCTTCATATAACCAGTCTTCTGGGTCTGTTCCACAAAACTTTCTTCTGTCTTCTAATTATACGTTAAAACAGTCTACGTGAACATTTAAAAAAATTCTATAACAATTGGGAACTCAGAGGTTTTTAATGACAAAAATTGTGAGGTAAGGTGATGAATAATATTATAAATATAAAAGAAGTAGATTTCAGAAATATTGTTCCCTAAGTTTACTTAATTAAAGTCACATTTTCCTGTGTCTAAAACTCCAAAGGCAGTACCTTCTCCTTCAGGTCGGGGGCCTCTTTCCCCCAGTGACTTGCCTATTCAGAGGCACTAGAGTATAGTTGTTGCTGACTTTGCAGTTCACTAGAACATTATGGAAGCTGTGTCTCATGCATATGGTCAAAAAGACACACAGGATTATGTATTCCATATAATGCAAAGATTGGTTCAAAATTTTACTAAGAATTGACAACAGGTGCGTATCTTGCATTCCAGGCAGACAAGTTCAACATGCACTAGATAAATTAGTTACATAGCATATTTCCTACTGAAAAGTTGGCTCTGCATTACATCATTTTTCAAATCCCTCCAATCCAGTAAGTCAAATAGTTAACTTACTGTTCTTAGAAAACTTGCCTCGGTTACATCACCAAAAAGGATCAATGATATAATCAGTCATCTCAAACATTTCAAACATGACTGCAAAGCATATTTCATCTTCCTGATGGTGCATATGTCTAGAAAATGGGAATTAACTAAGGAAAAAAGTTAACTCAGAAGTGACTGCCTTGATCCTTCTCTAAGGGACCTTGCTAAATTAGCACACAAGTCAACCTTCCATTTAGAAGAGACTCTGTCCTACTAAAAATATATTCCCAAAGAATCTACTATAGCATCTGGTTGACAGACACATACACATGGGAATGTTTTAACAACTCAAGCATTGAGCATTCATGCAGTACCAGGCCCTGCATGAATAATAATAACCACTTGAAAAAGTAGGCCATGATTACAATTTTAAAGATGCAAAAATTTGTTCAACTGAAGGGTTAAAAGGGTTTTCCAAAGCTCCTAACCTAAGCTATCAAGCAATCTGGAATTCTAGTTGGGTTTGCCTGATGTCATAATTCTGCTGCAAATCACCATATTGAGCAGCCTCCTAAATAAAAAACCAGTTTAAACTGGGTTTGGGGAAAGTGAACATCTACAAATTTTCAATAATGAGACGTATTTAAAATCAGACATTTATTTTCATTTATAGTCAACTTGTTTATATTTCTTTTTCTTTCTTTTTCCCCCCTTTTTTTGATAGAGGCAAGTTTATTTAAGAAAAGGGAAATGAAAGATCAGACATAAAAGAGATAGAACAGAGGGACAACCTGAGTTGTCCAGGCTCAGACCAGGTTAGGGATAGAATACCCAACATGTTTATAGTTCATAAAATAGCTTTGTAAGAGATTTATCTGGTTACTTTTACTTATGATTAAATTATCCTGAAATATAAATTGTAAATTGAAAGAAAATTTCTCCCTCACAAGACAAATTAATACATTATGTGTTTGATTGGTGTACTTTTTATTTTTTGTGTTTTTTTTTTTTGTTTTTTTTAAAGAAACAATAGCTTAAAAAATGCAAGGACCTGGGTAGACTTCCTTGAGGTCAGTGTTATCCAGATGGCCATATATCCGGCAGGAAATCTGAAGCAGGGTGACATTAACAAAAATGACCCACTTTCTAGACCATAAAGAGACAGACTTGTGGCTTGTACATCCAACTGGGTGTAGTTTTTGCTTTTCATGTTTATTAGAAGCATGGAATCCTATATTTTTAATGGACCTTTCACCTTGTGAGTGCCAAGTGGTTGCAAGAGTTGACTCATTAGGCCATGCACGGTGGCTCGTGCTTGTAAGCTTCAGCTGGGCTTACAGGGATGAAGCAGCCAGGGCTAGGGATCGCAGTTCGAGTCCCGCCTGGGGCCCATAGCGAGACTTAGTTCCAAAAAAATAGCTGGGCGTGGTGGTGCACGCCTGTAATCCCAGCTACCTGGGAAGCTGAGGCTGGGGATTGCTTGAGTCTGTGGTACCCCGGGCAACAAGAGCCTGCGGTTCCACGGGCAAAAATAGCAAGACCTAGTCTAAAAAAAAAAAAAAAAAAAGAGTTGACTCATTAAGTAGAGCCTGCATAACCCAGTCAACCCAACAGTGCTTAATGAATTCAAGTGTTTCTTAATATGTTCACATGAGCAAGGAAGAGCATCCCAAGGTGATATGGCTGGGTGAAGAGCAAGGATGAATATTTATATTGATAATTTTAAGGCAAATTTTGCTAAATACATATGGTATATGTAGAACCTCATGAGGAAGAGAACCGCCATTGACGACCACCCCTTGGGAATCAAAGTCCTCAGTCAAGGCTGAGCCAAGCAGAAAGCAAAGTCACTTCTTCAGCATACTTTCAATGACGCAGTAAATCCAGCCACACATCCACAGGTGAGTCAACTTTTATGTTTAGCTAAAACAACATATCACTCAGCAGTCAAACTATAACTTGTTATTTCTATGTACATGATCTTACATCATCATCAAAACGCCCATGTAGTAGATAGTGTTAGCCCCGTTTTACAAATGAGGAAACAAAGAAGTTAAAGAACAGAGGAAAGATCTCCCAATGCTAAGGAGCAGAGCCTGGCTTTAAGCAATAGCTATCTGCCTCCAAAACTTCATCTCAGTTATACTGCCTCTTGTGTTTGCTTTTTTTTATTTTGAAGCTGTGGAACTGCAGGCTAGGGTTCCTGGAGGTACCACAGACTCAAGCAATCCCCAGTCCCAGCTTCCCAGGTAGTGGGATTACAGGTGCATGCGACCACACCCGGCTATTTTTTGGGGGGACTAGGTCTCACTACGTTTCCCCAGCGGAGAACCGCAATCCCTGGCCCCAGACGCGGCTTCCTAGGCTGCTACTTACAGGCATGCGCCACCATGCCCAGCCTTTGTGTTTGCTTTTTAAAAGTTAAAATCAACTTCCACAATCTCCTCTTGCTAGGTGTTAAACATTGCTAATTCAGATTACTCTATGATTCAGGTAGAATTAAAGAAAAAAAGAAAGGAAGTATGTTCTGCTAGTTGAGACAAAAGTGTTTTCTAGGTTAGTTCCAACTCTCCGGCAAAGCAGTTGCAGCAAAAGCTCTGAAGTTAGGCCTAGGTTGCCATTTATTAGTGATGTGACCCTAGACAAGTCACCTAACCTCTCTGTGCCTGTTTCCCCCCTCTTTAAAATGAAAACAATAATTGAAACTAATTCCAGTATTTAGTACAGTGTTATGCACATTTTACTTGCTCATTCTCTATTAATAATTAAGATGTCAAACTAAGTTTAAATTGGTAATGACATGTAAAAATCAAGAAGTACAACTACTACATATGGGTATATGGGATGTATGGGAAGTTACTTTGCCTTGAAAAGACTATCCAAAAATCCTCCTAAGGCTGCCAGGATGTGATGGTTAGAGGTATCATCTTTTTTAAACTTAACTCCGGAATTGACTGAATTAAAATAAAGTATGGATTCATAGACAACACTTCAACTCCAGGGCTCCCTCTCGTTCGTTCTCTCTCTCTCTCTCTCTCTCTCTCTCTCTCTCTCTCTCTCTCTCTCTCTCTCTCTCTCTCTCTCTCTCTCTCTCTCTCTCTCTCTCTCTCTCTCTCT
>PVHY01005206.1:0-10170 GCA_004024945.1 Uropsilus gracilis | reverse complement strand
CAAACAAACCATGCAGTTTATACTAAATCACGTTCTCTAAAAACTCCCCTTCACAGCCTGCACTTTCAGCACTTGGCGTCCCCAATTGTTGCTGTCCCAGAACAAAAGCCTAATTGCTGCAGCTACAATACAGCCCTTTTTCTGAGATCATCCTGCAGCCCTCGGAGCAAACGACAGAGGGAGTTCTAGTGAGCCGCGGGTACCGCAGCGAAATTCCTGGACACCGAAGGCCATCACGAACTGAGTGATCTTTGCGTCTCTTTCTAACATCTACTCTTCCCCCAGTCAACAGTATCTTTGAGAGCTCGTGAATATTTCAGAGACCTTTTGGACACGTGTTTTCCTGCAGGGACCTGCAGTCCAAACACTCAGGGTCGGCTTTTCCCACCCGCGCAGCGTGAACAGGCGCAGAACAGCAGCCCCGCGCGGCCGCGACCTTGGCGTGTCAGGGTCCTCGCTGGGCGCCCCCAGAGTCCCGCAGGGCGAGACTCCGGGCGGGAAGTCCCACTAGGCCAACCCCTGCGCCTCTACGCCCCCGTGGGCGCGAGAGGGAGCCCCGCTGTTCCAGCCCTAACGCAAGGCGCCGGGCGCGTCCACTCCCCCAAACGGCGGCCCCGGAGAGGGCTCTGGGACTCACGCGGTCTCTTTGGGTCTCGGGGGCCTCTCCCCGGTCTGCTCCTGGCCCCTCGAGGTCTGAGAGTGGGCGCCTCCCATGGCTTGGAACTTGGCGCCTGGGCTGCGCCCGCCCGAGCTCTGTGCGTGCCGGCTGGACCCGGACCCGGGGCGGGGAGGCGGCGGCCGGGCGGAGGAGGAAGGGTGGGGCGGTAGGGTAGGCGGGGGTGGTGGGGAGTCCGGCTTCAGGGTCGCAGCCGCCGGCCTGCCCTAAAATGTTGCTGGGGCAGTGACCAACTTCTTCGCCAACTGCCTGGCTTCGCTTGCGCCGCGGCCGCTCGGCTGCACCCGCCCGGGACACCTCCCGGAGATGATGGACGCCCCGGTTCCGCCGCGGGTGCGGCTGGCCTGCGGGAGGGCTGCGCGCCTAGTCCTGGAGCCTGCGAGCCCCTCGGAGGTGGAGAGCAACAGGTGGGCGGGAGGCGTGCATGCACCTCTCGGCCCCGCGCAACTCCCGACGTCGTCCTCACAGCACCCAGGGGTCCCGGGCGTCAGGCGGCGCTGGGACAGCGGGGAAGAGCCAGCGGCGCGAGGCTGGCGGAGCGCGGGAGGGCGGCGCTGCAGAGAAGCGCCAGTAGGGGGCGGTGTGGGCCGGGAGCGGGAGACGGAGGCAGCCTTATAAGCCCCGGGGCGGGGCGCTCAGCGCTTTTTCTCCTACCGCGGTAGCAGTGAAACCCTGAGCTGTGCTAAAAGACGGGGCTATCCTGGCGCTGCCCCTGACTAACTGGGTGACTTGGGACAAGTTACAAGTCTTGTTTCCTTCAACCGTAAAATTTGCCCGTGGAACCGCAGGCTCACGTTGCCCGGGGTACCACGGACTCAAGCAATCCCCAGACTCAGCTTCTCAGGTAGCTGGGATTACAGGCGCACACCACCATGCCCAGCTATTTTTTGAGACTAGAGCTCACTATGTTTCCCGGACTGGTCTCGAACCCGCGAACTCAAGCGATTCCCAGTCTAGGCCTCGCTCCCAGTCTCGGCCTCGCTCTGTAGGCTGCGATTAAAGGCACATGCCACCATGCCCGACCCTAATGTCCCTTTTCTATGTCTAACAGCCAATTAATGAATTATCTTCCAAACTCTATCTCAAGGGGAAGTTGGACTCCCAACCACTATTGCACCTATGGTTCACTAATAATACATCTAATAACCTTTTCTGGTCATTCTACCCGTTCTCCTTCCATTTCCCTTCTCTTCAACCAACTCTCCGCCTCAGCCTTGTATTTTGTTTGCCGGAAAAAACAAAACAAAACCAGAAATGCCTTTTTCTGTTTAAACCTATGAATCTTCCAGATCCAACTCAAGCCTCTACTAACTACACAGCATCCTGATATTATATACTTTTTGCTGTCACTACTGTCTGTCTCCTTCACTGCAATGGGAGCTTTGAGAACAAAGGAAATTGGTTATTTTCACTATTCCCCTAACACTACTTGGCACATAGTAGAATTCATAATTGTTAATAAAAGCTATTATCCTACATGATATCGCCTTCCTTCCCTGTATGCATATGGCATACCAATTCCTCTAAAATACACTTACCAGTCTTACTTTGTCATTATTTCTTCACAAGACTATCTTTCCACTAGAATATGAGTGACCAAATGCTTTGTTATCTCTGTATCCAAGCTTAATGCCTGGGTCAATTCCTGCAGCTTGCCTTATTTGCAATAAGTATTTTCAGAGAATGAATGAATTAGTGGTTAGGCACACCAAATGGTGTTCAACATTAACTTCATTCTTGATCAGAAGCTCTGGGAGAATAAAGATGTGTGTAGCTACATTTTAATGTTTCTGGAAAGGATCAGAAAACTCAGAGATCTCTTGCATGTCAAGTCTGGACTCCTTGTTTGTCCATGATCCTCATTCCCTCATAGCCAGAAGATGCCTAGGACTGCACACTGTTACACTGCAGACATACATACAAGCAGAGTATTTGGGAGTGGGAAAATAAACAGTAACAATGTAGTGATACTGGAATTGAGATTTTGTGGGGAGGTTTTCAAATAGCTAAAGAAAAGTTGACTCTGACAGATAATTAATATAGACATTTAGTCTCAAATTCTTTGGCAATGTGGTTAAACTGCCATTGATAACACAAACGTGACCCTGTCAGGACTGTGGTCTCCTTTGAAGGAGGACATAGCTTTTCCCAGTGAGAAAGTTCTGTATTCCCAGTGGGTCATTCCTCAGAGAAAATGGGAGTCACCTTAACAGGAGAGGGTGAGAAGAGTTCATTCAAGTGGGAAGTCAAGCTGGTCTCTTAAGAGTTTTTTGTTTTTAACCATAAGGCAGTGCCACTAAAATGACCTAGAAGAAAAAGGGAAAAGTGAAGCCATAACCTATTGAGAAAAACTCAAAGAGGGAAACAAGGGATCTGCAAAATAATGTGAAAGGTTGTTTGTATGGGCAAAGGGCATTTCTGCAGCAATACTTGTGTTAACTATTCCGCAGCTCTGGCACAGAGACAGGGGTATTTGGTGCTCCAAACCAGATGAGTGAAGACAGTGGCAGGGAAGTCTTTGGTAAGTGAGCAGATGATGGCTTTTTAGGAAAAATGCCCAGAATACATCTGAGAGCCCCAAACAAGCCTATTCCCCAACTCCTCCCCAAAGATTATTTGTCTTTATGATGGAAGCAGAGGTTAAGATCAGTTTTTCTCACCCCAAAGACTGGCTGCAGATCTCCAACAAAGGAAAAGATTAGAGGATATCAGCTTAATATCTTTTGCTCTGAAGTTACTCCTGCTTTTTACATTTCCATTCAAACACAAAAATAAAGCCTTGGCATCTTTAATGAAGATAATTCCTGAACAATCATAAGTTGCCTTCTTAGATGCAAATATGAAAGACATGGAAACACCTCTGACTACCCTGACTCAGAAGTTGTGCACCATAGTTGTGGACCACCGTGTAGTCATCATACTACTGCTAGAGCAAGTAATGCCAGTTCTGAGACTCAGAACCACTTACACAGCTGAGAATTTCCTTTCCCAATAGAGGGCAAGAAGAAAATGGCTAGATAGCACTTAGTATTGCATCTGGTGCTGAGTAAAGGGAGACAAAAACCTAGTTTTCAGTGTCCTGGAATTTCTGCCTAATGTGACAGAAGACAGAGAGGAGGGAGGCAGCCCTCGTTTTGCAATCCCTGGGTCACTGGCTGCTGAACACAAGAGTCAGCTGGAGTTGAGAGAGACATGTGACACGTGGTAGAGCATAGGAGGAATATTAAGGTTTCCATTTGTGCATTATTATTCTATCAGTAAGGTATTTGTTAGACAGTGAAAAAATTGTAAAGAAAGAGGTTCAAGGTATTGAAATTCAGGATTTCTCCCAAGATTGCAAAATAAACTTTCAGTGTCAGAGTCTGTTGGCAGAATGCTACTTATGCTATATCAAGGAGTGGAAGCTAATATTTATTGGATACCAGGGATTGTGCTTGGTGAGTGACAAAAGTAACCATATTTAGTCCCCACAACTCTGGGAGAGGATATTAACAGTAGGTGGTACTCACTGAGCACTTTTTTGTGTTTTGAAGCATGTTAGATTTACTAGCTCATTTAATGTTCATCACAACCAGCTAGATAGGCAATGTTAGCAACCTTACTTTACAGGTGAGTAAAGTATAGAATGTTAAACATGTCTCAGATCACATAGTTTAAAAAATAAAAAAAGGCAGAGTCAGAATTCAAATCCAGGTAGACATGTTCCATGTTAAACTACAAACGTGTAGTTTAAACGTGATGGTGTATTTCAGAACACACTTCTAAACAAATAGCTTTTACTTAATAACTCTGTCTCTGCCAAAGGATAATGGACTACTGTATGTGCTATTACTGCACAAAGAGTGGTGCCTGTGTTGCAACAAATGAATCTACAGTCACATGTCGTTATCACTCCAAGTTCATAGTTTATACAATTATTGTAAATTTCTGTGCAACCCAGTCAAAGCAAGTCCTAGTCAATATTCTGGTCATTAAATTTAGGTGGAAAAGAGTCCCATTTCTTGTAGTCAAACCACCTGTACCTGAAAGAATTGCATTGCTCAGCAGCCTGCCAGTAGTCATTTGGTAATTTAGTACTAATCCTAATACTTCCTAGTTTGGCTAGGGCTAAATCTATCTGCAAAACACCCCCTTCCCTTCTCCTACCCCTCCTCCCCAATTAGCAGAGGCAAACAAATCTATGCCAATCCCAAATAAACTTCCTCCAGTTAAATGTTTCCATTTCTGTCTTCCTCAGTGCTGTCCTGGACTCATTCTTGCACCCATTCAATCAACAAATATATACAAATGCCTACCTTGATGTCTGTCTGAATCTGAAATCCCTTTTGCAAAAACGTTGGATGAGGTGAGTTCCCCTAAGCCTGCTACCAGCCTCAGGATGATTCCCTTTGAAACCTGCCTCCTCATCACTGTATGCATCCTTGTTTAGTACTGCCCACATTTTCAAAAAAGAAAAAAGAAAAGGTCACATGCCTACTTATAAAAAAAATCCAAACTGAAAGACGAATCGATTCATAGAACAGAGCTATAGAGGTCCTTAGGGGTCACCTAGCTCACTTTCTGATGGTAATATAATTGAGCCAAGCCCTAGCATGCAAAAGACATAGCCAAAGTTGCACAGGCAGCACCAAAACTGGAAGCAGGACTCAGACACCCCTATCCTGACCCAGTTCTTTGTTCCTTCTTGACTTCCTCCACCCACACATTATCCAAACACAAAGATTACAGCTCTGCTATTTTCAATAGAAATTGAATAATAGAATTATTTCAATTATAGAAATTTCAATAAAATTTCTACTTTAATTCTCCTTTAACACCATCCCTTTGCTCAGAGTCTCGAAGTTACCTTTTATGTTTTGTTTGTGCATTTATTCTCAAGTTACTCGGAGGAGTGAACAGGCCAGCAATTGAGACCAAGATCTTTTCTCTGACCCTGGAACCCCTGGGACTGATGAAAATAAGTCAGATGAAAGTCACATGCTTGCTTGAAGGTAGGCATTCAGTGCAAATTTTCAGTCAAAGGCTTTTTTGACTTTTTGTTTCAGAAATTTCACCAGTTACTCTGTGGGTGACTATTCTCTAATAATTTGTTAGCAAAGCTGAATTCTGGCCCACACACAATAAAGTAGTCTTTGTTCCCCTGTTTCAAGGCAATGCAACTGTCACCTATCAGTGAGCAGTTTCCAGAAGAGAACCCCTAACTCAGACCTGCGGCCCTATAGTCCAACCATGGGAAAAGGTGCCAAGTTTCACATTCACTATTTGCAATCTCAGGGCATGGAATGAAAGCACTTTAAAAAGGAAAAAAAGCATCTTTTCTTTTATATTTCATTTACTTGTCATTTCTAGTCCTACCGAATGATTCAAGGACAGTATACCCTTTGTGTGCATTTTATTGATTTTTTTCAAAAGGCAGGCTATCTTTGTGCCCTGGCACTGTTTTCAAAGGCAGAACCTGCCTATAATTCAAGCATCTTAAATTCAGGAGCCACACACTCTTCTGGGAATATTAACTCAGCACTTTTGGAGTGCGTCTATCTTTGCCATATTGACCAGAAGCAACCTTTGGGTATTTAAGCATGGATTTTAACCCCTGTCCTGTCCTGGAGCTGGGAGTGTAGACAGCATTTGAAGCCGGGAACCCAATATGAACTCAGTTCCTTTCATTGAGGAAGAATGTGGGCATTGCTGTCACCTGCATCTAAAGATAGAGACTAAGACTAGCCTGAGGCCAGATAAGGCCACTTCCCCTTTTTACAGTAAAGTGATTACCCCGGCACATTTGGGATTATGCTAATGCAGGTCCTGAGGTGGGGAATTCAAAGACCCAGAGAGGAAGGGAGGAGATACGATTTTGGAGAGAAGCCTGGAGAGTGGAGTGAGAGCAAGAACCTAAAAATGGGGTTCAGGCGTGGAGGTTTTGGGCCTCAGAAGAAGGACCCAGGAGCTGAGTCCTCTGGAGCTTCCTCACCTCCCCAGCACTTGGTTCCTAAAGATCGAGAGCTGTGTGAAGGCGGAGGAGAGGTGACCCTGGTGAAGTGCAGAGCCACGGTGACATTCAGACCGGCCTGCCATGGGGAGACCCACCTGAGCCTCACCTGTGTTGGTTGGATTGATCTGGTGCCAACTGGAGCGACAGGATCGGGAGTCAAGGACACAGCCTGGCGTTTTCAACCAAAAGTGCCCTGAGACTGAGGTAAACCCCATGAAACTCCTTGAGGAGCAGAAGTGGGGCTCTATTCTGTTTGTGAGAGTGTGGACTCTTTCAGTGTGTTTTTTCCCCTGTATCTGAAAATAAACCTTTTGTCTATCCTGGTCATTAGGGTTTGATATCTGAGCAGCTGCTGCGCGCAGGCGGAAAAACCCATAGGGAAAAAAAATTTAAGCGGGGGTGTCCCTATCCCCCGCCTCCCCCCCCATAACACATTTTTCTATATATACTCTATTTCCATTCTGTGACCCAATAACTTCCCACTTTAGTCATTCCATTAAGAAATAAAAAAGCAGACGGGAAAACAAGGCTGGCAAGAGTTTGTTAGCCTTGAGAGTTGTATGCCTCTTTGTATGAAAGTAGCAGTTATGCATATATACATACTGTTATTGAAACCGAGTATAATGAAGACTTTCTGACTTTAACTTGGAACACACACCTTTGCCTGCTTCCCCCTATAAAGCAGGCTATAAGCAGTATATTTACCTTTAACCTTTACCTTAACTTTGAGCACCTCTGCCTGCTTCTCTACAAAGCAGGCTGCAAACTGTTCATTAGCATTTTCACTGATCACCTTTACCACTGATATGCAAAGGCCAGTCAGCTGCTTCTCAACTCCCAGCTCCAAAAACTGCAGAAGAAAAACTTAGAAGCACAGTTTAAACTTTACACTAGTTTGTCTCAGTTTATCTTCTTTTAAACTCGTGGGTTCTTTCCACCATCCCCAGCCTTCTCAAACAAAATACCAAACCAATGCAAGACTATCAGTGCAGACTAATTTATTTCTAACAAAGTGATTTCCTAAATATCCTAATAACTACAGAAGAAACATGTAAGGAAAACTCCGATTACTTTAACATTGTCCAAACCTTTCTCAGCATTGTCCAAACTCCTTTCCCAGGGACAGAAACCAAATGGTTTCACTAATATATGGTCAACCAAATGAAACTGCACAAGAGGAGAATGGGGACCAGCTGGAGCGGGTGGGAGGGGGAGGTGGTGGGTGACCCCCAGGGATTGAAATGATGTGAAATATAGATAAATAAATTAAAAAAAAAAAAAAGACTTCAACACTGAAAAAAAAAAAAAGTCCTTTCCCCAGATTGCCTAAAAATCCTCAGTCTCTCAGTCCTGGTTATCTCACCAAAATCAGCCAGAGTTCATCTCCAGATACTTGAAGACATGTTCCTTTGGCAGCTCCTTTGGCATGCTCCTCCTTGTCTTCCACGCTGTCTTCTCCTTGTCATCTTAGGTAGCAGGAACTCCATGGTGCCGGACCAGCAAAGTTCACTTTCTTTTCATGCCTAACTTTTGTATGGCCTCTAGCAGACACAAGTCAAACTCAGCAAAACAAACTCCTTAACTGCATTTAGCACACATTCTGCCAGTCTGGGCCAGCTAAAGGCTGCAGGCCCCCAGGCCTTTGGCCACATGGCCAAGTCCACATGGCTCACATCTTTACCTTACAAAATGGCCACTTCCAATCTCTCCTCCATTGTATCTCTCTATCCAATCTCCATATTGGAACCTCTCTCTTTGTTTCCACACCCTTTATATATCCTGCTTTCCCGCCTTCCGGGAACTGCACCTGAACCATTTCACTTCTTCCTCCCTCCTGCATCTCCCTGAAGGGAAATTCCAACTAAGACCATTCTCACATTTTAGCACACCTGTCCTTGAAATCTGCAATCTTAAAGAGGAGACAATGGGAGGGGGGTAGCACCCTCTATCATTATTATATATATTATATATATATAAATATATATACTGTTACATATATACTGATACTGTTCTAAGGCTAGGCCAAGCAAACAGGTCTATAGAGGCTGAAAGTGCTATAAAACAGAAGCAAACATTCAAAGGCAATCTGAGTGAAAAGTAAATGCAAAAAGTTCTTTTGGCTTTGAAGTGTGGTCACATCTAAGTGGCCTGAGAAGCCAAAAAGAGACCTTAATTATTTATCTTAGGACATTAACTTAGGTGCCCAAGTTGCAAGAATAAAACATGCATTTAACCTTAGGCAAGTTGAATAAATGGAAGAATAAGAACAGGTAGAACAGATCATCTTGATAGGGGGTGCCTACCCCTCTGGGTGCCATTGTCTCCTGTTTAAGATTGCAAATTTTAAGGAGGATATGCTAAAATGTGAGAATGGGCTTGACTAGAATTTCCTTTCAGAAAGATACAAGAGAGAGGAAGAAGTAAAACAGGTTTGGTTTTATTTTTTTGTAATGTGATAACTCAGGAGCTAGCTATTCCTGGAAGGTGGGAAAACAGAAATAAGAATATATAAAGAGGGTTGGAACAAAGAAGGAGATTCTGCCATTTGTGGGATGTGCATTTTTTGGTCAGGGACTTTGGAGGATGAAGATGTGAGCCATGTGAGCTTGGCCCTGTGGCCAAGGCCTGGGACCTGCAGCCTTTGGTTAGCCCAGGCTAGGAGTGTGTCTATTACAGGAAGTTAAGGAGTTTGGAGATTTGAACTCTGTGTTGGAGTTTGTTTTGCTGAGTTTGACTTGTGTCTGGGAGAGGCCGTGTGAAAGTCAGGCCTGAAAAGAAAGTGAATTTTGCTGGTTCCAGTGCTATAGAGCTTCATTCTACTACTGGAGGAAGACAAGGAGAAGATGGCATGGAAGAGTTGGAGCACGCCAAAGGAAGATGTCTTTGAGTACGGGGAAATGAACTCTGACTGATGGGACATTGGTGAGATGATCAGGACTGAGAGACTGAGGATTTTTGGACAATCTGGGGAAGGGACTTTGGATAATGTTGAGAAAGGTTTTGGACCTTGAGAAAGGTTAAAGTAATTTGGATTTTTACATATATGCTTCTTTTTGCTGTAATTAGGAAATCTCTTTGTTTAGTAATAAATTAGTTTGCACTCTGAAAGTCTTGCTTTGGTTTGGGATTTTGGTGAGAAGGCTGGGGATGGTGGAAAGAACCCACAGAAGTCTAAAAGAGGGTAACTTGAGGCAAACTAGTCTAAAGGTTAAACTGTGTTTCTAAGTTTTTCTTTTTTAGGTCTGGGGGGGAAGAGAGCTGAGAAAAGCCTGATAGCTGATTTTTGCATACCAATGGTAGGTGAACAATGAAGATGCTAATAACCGCTTGGAGTCTGCTTACTAGGGAAAAGTAGGCAGAGGTGTTTTAAGGCAAAATGTCTTAAAAGAAGTTTCCAGCAGGCACAGTGGCTCGTGCCTGTAAGCTTCAGCCTATGAAGCGGCTGGGGCTAGGGATCGCGGTTTGAGTCCCGCCTGGGGCCCATAGCGAGACCTAGTTCCAA
>PVHY01005205.1:0-85212 GCA_004024945.1 Uropsilus gracilis | reverse complement strand
GAGGGAGGGAGGGAAGGAGGAAGGTGAGTGAATTCACTTGACTTGCAAGGTTTTCATCACTCCCTGCCCTTCATAGGTCTTCCCCCACACCCACCCTGACAAAGCAGGTTTCCCTTCAGAGGCATAGGGTCTCATCCATCAAGGCAACCCCGCCATGGAGATGGACTTTAGGGAATAAGGAAACAATGTAGTGAAATATTTGCTTCCATTTAACTGACCACTCAGTTCCCTTAGAAAATATTTCTCACATGTTGACAATAGATTATTGTAGGAGGGGGTTAAAAACCAAATAAACAATTCCTATTCCATACTTTACTTTCTTTCTTTTAAGTAGAAGCTAATTTAGAATCTTGTCAGCAGCCAAATGATAGCCATAAAATCTGGAGGAGATTAGAGCAAAAAAATATTCTGCTGGCTTCAAACCCGGTGGCATTTTAATGGGTAGTTATGTAATAGTTATGAGCAGGAAGGTGTATTCACATGGGTATGCATATATTCTTATGATGTTAGAAGTTTCTGGATGGATTGAAGGTTCATATACTCAAGTATTAGATAGAGGCTGTCACTCATGTGTACATGGGGGGGGGGGGACTCTAGTAGAAAGCAGTCCAGAGAAGAGTTTTGAATGAGCTCCTTGCAATCACTATTGTTAAAATACAAGCTGAAGCAACTTAGTGATGGTAAAGCTATTGTGCCTTGCAGAATCACAGAAGAACACTTCAAAGTAAAAACGTCCATTTTCAGTTTGGTAGCTTTGACAGGGCATTTAAACAAAAGGTGAGCATCTTTTGTCTAATATATTTATTTTAAAACTCCACAATATGCTACTCTGTTTATTTTACTTTTGAATGAATTGAAGAATTTAAAGAGAATAGACTCAGCGAGAGATGACAGCATTGGGAATCATTGTCCATTTAACCAAGTCTGAGACAGGGTCTGCATGCTTTTAATCTTACATTGCAAGGCAACTCTTGCTGAGAAAGTTCTAAAGACATCTAAAGACATGTGGACATCACTTCTTTTTTAGAACTGGATAGAGTGAGGAAAGATCTGTTTATATACATATTTCTTTTTCTTTTTTTTTCCCAAGAACTCGGGAATGAAATCTTTAAAATGACAGTTCATTTTTGGTATGTCAAAAAAATGCATTAATCAAATATACCAAGTTCCAGTCATTTAAATGTGAAGGTGTTAGGAAGGCAAATATCCAGATAAATTAATATTGTTAATTAGCTGCATCGATGTACTTAAAGGAAATATAAACAAGCAACAAATCAGATCTCTTCTAATTTAATTTCCTTTAGCCATAAACTCAAGGTGAATTTCAGGAGAAAAATAATTTAAAGACTAATTTCCATTCTGTTGGTTTTTAGAAGACTAAAAAAAGCATCAGTTTCAACATAAAGCATATAATTAGAGAAGTGGATGGACGAAGACAGGCACACTGCCACAGTAGAAAAGCATTAGGTATGAATTTAGAAAACATAATTAATTAATTACCACTACATTTCTTCTGTTAGAACGTTTTTTTTTTTTTTGAGATGTTAAAGGTACCCATTCAAAATAAAGAACTTCTGTGCAAAATGAAGAAGGGGCTGTTTTAACAAAATATCACCTTCCTGACCATAGAAAGTCTCAGTTTGAGAGTTATAAAGTGTAACACTTAAAGGAAATTTACACAGGTCTTTTTATTTTGAATAAGGAACACAGAAAGGTGTTTCTAAAGCCATCTTACAATTTATAACAAATTGATCATCATTATCGAAGAGATTACGATGTGCTTGATTGAGGTAAATTGAGATGATATCATTTAAAATAGTTAAAGTAGAACTGAAAACAAAAGGAAGGGCATATTGACTTCAGTGAAAAATGTCATACTGGATATTTCTTCATGGAACCGTGTCACATCTCATGTTAGGGAGAAGTTAAAAAATTAGGTAACCCTATTCCTTTGTGAATTCCTTTGTGAATTGATAACTATTGATGCCAAAGTTGTGTGGCAAATTGCTATTTTACATATAGTTTAGTGCCATATTACCAAGCAATTAAAAAAAGCTGTGTTATGATATTTAAGGGGGGGAGTTAAAAAAGATTTTTTTCTTCAGAGTCTCTTCTGATAAAGACTTATACTTCCTTAGTCACTGATTTTTATATGATCTTAGCTAAGTGAATGAATTTTAGAATCATACACTAGTTTGCTAAACTTATATTGTTTATAAATTGAAACTAAGTTCAAAGTGTCAGATCCTTTTCCGAAGTGGAATTTAATATTTAATTATTGAAAGATTTTAATTTCCCAGGTTCTGTTAAAAACACATCTAGACACAGACTTCTATACCTTGTCTTGCCTAGCAATGCTCAAAATCATAAATGGCATGCCTGTGAATGGATATTTTACATAGGAGCTTTTGACTCTTTTTTCTTTTTTACCCTGGAAATGTCTTTAATTTGTCTTTTATGTTAGTTACACTTTTAAAAGCAGTCATCAATATTTTAAAATTACTCACTTTCTTTCAAAAACCCAGGTACATAGTTAGAATAAAATTCCAATTCTATAGAATAAAATTCTAATTATATGAAAGAGAAGTGTTGTTTACTCTGAAGTTTTTCTTAATAAACTAGAAGAAAATACCCCAGATAAATTTTTAGTAGGGCAGCTATTGGGTATATTTTATATTCCTGTCCTTCTGTCTTCTTGCCTTTTGCATTCATATACTATTATTAACAGAGTGAATTTTCAACATTAAAAAATATTTTCAAATTGTTTACCTTTATACCTTAATGCATTATTATAATTGAAAAATAATATTTATTCTGTCCTCGAATTTAAAAGTTGAAGTTCTACTCCCTTACCTCCCAACAAAAACAGCAACAACAACAAAAAAACATATATTAGCTAAAGAGAAAAAAAATTAGGATTCAGGATGTTGGCAATGCATGCACATTATTTTCACAGTGGAGCTCTTAATTAGGATGTTTTCATCTTAACTATTTACCAAGATGGGAACACTTGAGTTTTATAAATAATTTTTGAATTTTAAATAATGTTTAACAACCTATCTTTGGAGGCTTTCTGAGTTGAAGGAAGATTTGAAAAATAAGCCTGCAAGATAAAAGAGAGAAATGATAGGAGATGAAAGCATCCCTCAGTGTTTAGTGATATTATGAAAGTTTTATTTTAACAACTACAATAGCATGTGTTTTCTTTTCACTGAGTATAAACTGAGACTGTTGTAGGAGTGAAAATGAGAAAGATCTCCTCAAACTACCCCCCCCCCCACCGCAAAACCAAACCAAAAATAACAAAAAATCACAAATAAACCCCAATCCTAACCCCCAAGAAGAAGCCCCATACCACTTTAGGGAAAGTGTCTGTGTAAATGTGGGTCTTGCCAAAGCTGCTTGGTCTAGTTTTTAAACTCGGCAGGGAATGGTTAGACTCTGCCAGGAGCCTCTCAGCCTCCAGAAGCAGGAAACTTTCCACCCAGCTGCAGATGACCTACCACTTAGAGGTAAACTTTGAAAAGTAACTGTTGAAAGTTAACCTTTCCTTTCCAGAGGTTTTCAGAGGCGGGTCCATGAGAGCTGATAGAACACATCTTGTTATTTTCGAAGGCATTCCTAACTTTTATGAACCCCCCTCCCCCTTTTACTATCTGTCTTTGTGCCTCCAGGGCCAGTGAAGGAGCAGGGCAGATTCTAGATTGCTTTCAGAGTTTGCCTTCTCTGATGATGGATTACCATGTCAATTTAAACGGCATAGGATTAATTTGTTTCAATGATTTCTCTTTAGGCTGAATGCCAGCCGTTTTTCTCTTTCCCCTTGCTCTTCAGAAGAACAACCCCCCCCAATAAATAAATAATAAATAAATAAAATTTTTTAAAAAGCCTTCTTTTCATATTCTAAGTTAGGAGACAATAATAGAAATAGACAAGTTAGGTGTAATGTTGTAAAGCAGTTATAGGTCTGAGTATTTTTATCTCCACCTAAGAGCTGAAACATACAGCCAGTCACATTAAAATGAAATTGGATTCAACATTTATTCAATAAATACTTGTCTTATAGATAATCCAGTGCAGAGTGCTTTTGACATATAAGGACTTAATTTGTCTTGGATAACAAGTTATTAATATGGCACATTTAAACTTGCCACCTACAATAGGATTTTTAAGATCTCTAACAAAACCAAGTCATCATTGAGGAAAATAATTTATATGAGAGAGGAAGAATGCATATGTTTACTCTATGCATGCACACATACTAGTCCTATTTATTTTCAATCACCTACGGATGCAAAAGTTCAATGAAGTTAAGGAAATTCCATTTATTATGCACATGTACCTAGCCTTTAACATAACAATGTGCCAGATATAGCATTGCAAACCAATGTTACCTAAATTTAAAACAAGGGGAAAAAATGAATATCAATAACATTTATATAAGAAAAAGAATGTGTCAAAGAACTTTCTCTTTTGAAAGATTTCTAAAGTACACAAGAAAAATGCTCTTCAAAGCCTATTTCTTAACAAGACCAAACCCATCACAATGGTGAACATGGGGAAAAAGAGCACTTAGGTACAATCCAAAATCAGATGCCCCCTCCACGTTATTATTATTATTTTTTTTTTTAGCTAGGCTAGCCCTGTAGCCAAAGAGAGCTTGCCAATTGTTGGGTCAGGACAATTAAAGTGAAATGATCTATACCTAAAGCGATGATTGTATTTCCTTCTCTGATGAGAGATTCTCCAGTAGCTGCAAAGATACAGGAGAGGAGTTTTCTTCTCTGAACTGAACACACTGAATATACTAGATGTTTGGATACTGACTTATTTTTTCCCACCCTCGTTTCTTATTTGCCTCTCCTTTCCCCAGAATTCCCTCCATGTTGGAATGAAACATCATCCTTCAGAATTATAAATGGCATTTGCAATGTGGACACAAGTGGGTTGTTTTCCTGCCTCCCCGTGTAGCTCAGTCCTGGCAGTGCACAGGTGTGCTGGCCAAGGCCGTGACGGTCAGAACTGAAATCTATGCAATTTTAATTTGCGAAAAAAAAAAGTTGTTGGTTGTTAACCTTGGGGGGAGATTGGGCATCTCTTAGAAACCAAATCTTTGCGAGCTCTGCCTGGGAAATGATGTTACACATGAACAGCAAATCCAGGCAAGAAAGGCTAATTGAATGAAGAGAGAGAATTAGGTTAAAAAATAGAGTACAATCTAGTATCACAGTTTCACTAGTGTAACTCGAAATGAAGGTGTCTTCAAGTCACTGGTGATGCAGAGTGTTTAGATGTTGGCCACAGATGGGAACACCTATTGAAATGTGTCTGAAGAAGATTAATAGGGCTTGTCACTGTTGGGAAAGCACTGCTTTGCTGTAAATTTCTAACAGCACAAGATGAATTACCGATGAATGCTCACTTATCAACCCCATCACTATCGTTCGACACTAAATCAAATTGAGAAGTTATCTGCAATCAGAAAATTTCTTTTTAAAATAGACATACACCTTTAAGCTCTAACTGTTTAATAATCCCATGCAGAAAACATCCCTCAGCCCACGATATTTTTCTCAGCTTAAACAAAATGAGAGCTCAATAATGAATATCTTTCTAAGTTCGTGAGCAACGGACCACTCATCAAGAGCAAAATTTGACAGTATTCCAACAAAGGTCTGAAGGCTCTTTGGAAGGCGCCGCTTAATATTTCCTACCAGGTGTTTTCTTTACTTTAAGATATTAGAAGGCAAAGAAGGGTGTTTGCTGTTTTTCTGTGCTAAACCCTGTGCTTGAAACCTAATTGTCATCTAATCCTCTAGTAAGATAAAATTATGAGAGAACCAAGTTGAGGTAGAGATCAGCAGGATAGGATTAACTGGGTGGCAGTGATAATGGAGGAAATGCATTTATCCTTTTATGATTTAATGGTGTCTCATATATCGCGTTTCTAAGGTGATTTGTTTGAGAAACAATATCATGACGTTATCTCTTTGTTATTCAACTCCAAGCATCCAGAGGCATTCCAAACTAGTGATAATCATGTTTTAATAATGCCATCAACTCTTGTATTTTTATGGGGTTTGACATGTTGAAAAAGTTCTGTGAAGAACTACATTACTCATGCGATTTTTACAGAAATCCTGTCTGGGTAGATCTTCTAAATTCCCATTTTGTGGTTGAGTAAACTGAGACTGAAGTTACCTGAGACTGTGGAATTAAATAGGAGCCTTCGTAGTATTCATAGCTGGGTCCCTAGCTTCATTTTGGTATTTTCTCACAGTGAATCATGCAAATGAAGATGATGATGATGATGATGATGATGATGATGATACTAAAAGCAACTATGTATCAGAAATATGGCAAATGAAGACACGTGTTCCTTTATCTCTATATAAAGCCCTACAATGGATACTGTTACCATTTCCCTTATCTAAAAGGAACCAACAGCAGCTTACTGAGCTTGCCTGAATCTCACATGGCTAGTACGTTGGGGACATTTTCTTAGATCCAGGAGGTCTGAATTTGAAGCCACTGTCTAGTTGATATCCCCATTTTTCATCACATGGAGAGGTCAATTGTTCTGAGGACTCACAAGAAAACTCACTTACTTTTGAGATCTGAAGCTCTCTCAGGCTCTGAGGCACTATGCCTTCGTGGCAGAGATCCTGGATGGGAAATAAGGGAACCAGGGTTTACATTCCATCTTTGCCAATTACCAAGTATGTGACCTCAACTTCTTTGGTCTTTTCTCCCCCGCTTGGCCTCTAAATTGAGGTGGTTGAGTCAAAGGGAAAATGGACATTGTCTTTGGGCGCTTCCTAGAAGGAAAGGAGAACAGAGAAGCAGCTGCCATCTCTGGCTGGGCAAGGGGAGCAGGAAAGGTAGTCCGAGAAGGTGTGGTTTCCACCTCTTCAGGACAGGCATTGGGATGCTCAGTATTGCATGAAGTCTTTGTTTGCTTCCTCTCTGCCTGCAGAGAGGACAGATGACTTAAGACAATAAATGTTCTTTAGAAAGCCATGAAATTTAAAACTTACAAGTAAACCTTCACTTCCCTTATTTCCCAGGTCAAAGCAAAGAGAAAAATCCGAGGCTGGGAGGGGTTAGGTGACTCACATATGACCCACTCATTGTTTGATGACAAACTAAAACGACCTATTTTCTCTTGCTGCCCAAGCTGGAAACCCATCCTCTATCCCCAAATATTTTCCCAGTACCATGCTCCTTGTTCGATAAAAGACATGCTTTCGATCGTCTTGTCATATGCCTGTCTTTCTTTTTTATGATAAGATATTTTATACGGGCTATCACTGACTGTCATATGCAACCTTTGTAACCCTCTCCCATAATAATTTTTCATAAAATCTATTATGTTGACCAGGCAAATTGTGGAAGCTTCAGTGAAGAATCACACAATAACAAGCATATTCTATAATCTCCATTAGGTCACTATAATATTCAACCTGTATTTATTACCACCCTCCTGTGATGCTTACATAACCTAAATTGTTAGATTTATATTCTCTCTAATGGTTCCCCAATGGGAAAAACCTGTGTGTTTTATCTTCATTTTCCTGTCCCAAATCACCCTTCCACATACATTGCCTGTGTTAGGAACCCCCGTCTGGGTTTAATCAGAACTTGCAAGACAAAATGTGCATTATTAAGAAATATAAATATTTTCAGAAGCAATCAAAGGGATGAAAGATTGATTCAGCATGTAGATTGGACCTAATTCGAAGCAGCTTTGTTCTAATGAGGGCTACCGGGATATAAAATCAGGAGCTGTTCTAGCTGCCATTTGAAAATTCCAACTCACTGGAATAATCTGTCAGGGTTTCTCTGGCTAGATATGCTGAAATTCTTTTATTTATTTATTTATTTATTTATTTTGCAAGGCATATGTCCTAGTCTTTGGATCGAGCCACCTTCCTTGCTACCCTTAGGAATCTGTAGTAGTTATCTTGGAGAAATTATGACTAATTCCTCCGTTCTCTAGAGTTTCGATCTGTCAGTCCCTCTCTTTTCACAACTCGGAAGTTGGCTTAGCATTAACTTTCATAAGAACATTTTGACCTGGAGGCATCTGTATTACAATTTCTTTCTTGGCTTAATAAAAGGTATCACATTATCTACCTGGTCAATCTCTATTGGCTTTCAAAATAGAGACATGGAAAAACCTAATAAGCCTCATTAGGATATCTGCTTTAAAAACAACGAGCTGCCTCATTTAGCATGTTCCTTTGAAAAGTCCCTGCAGCACTGGGTGGTCATTGCTTGAATACAGGTATTGCTAATTTGGGATCTTTGTCAGTCTGATAGCTCTGGAAAAAAAAAAGTGCCTACTGTGTAGGTGGAATTTTAATACACAAGGCATCAAACCCTGATTGTTGTATTTTGTTTTTGTTTTCTTTCTTTCTTCCCTTTAATCCCACTTTTTGTCCACATGGCTATGTGTGAGAGATGGCTTGATTTTCTTCATATAGTTCACCCATCCACAGCTGGAATTCCAAAGAGGACTGAAAATGTCTTTAAAATCAACACAACTCAGGGAGCCTGAGAGAACAAGTTTTCCTTTGTTGTAGGGTATAGTATTATTTGCTGTAGGTTTTTTGATATACATTCTAAATTAGGCCTGCAAAGGCATGCTTCATCTTTAATTCATCACTCTCAGCTGAAAGAGATTAGCAATGTCTAGCACGCACCCCTCGTATGGTGCTGACCTCATCAAGTATGGCCTGAAATTAATTAGCCTCATTCATTCCAAATGGAAAAGGATAATGGAACAGCATTTTAGAGATGACCATCACAAATTGTATGCAGCATATTTAAAAGGCCCCTATTTTCAAACCATGTAGATTAAAATTCTTTCCAGGGCTTACAATATGCCAGAGTTATCAAGGACCCCGAAGAGAGCGGGGCCAGGTTTCCTGTGTATGTATTTGTGTGTGCGCATGCGTGTGAGTGTGCGCGTGCACATCGAGTCATTTGTTGTATGAGTGTTAGAGTTTGGGCAGAGATGTGTCCATATTTAGCTGGCTTGCTGCCTCCGATGATACCTGAAATCTTTGACCAATCAGCATCTGATGTTTAATACAATTCTAAATGACCCGGTAATAGAATATGTTAAGTGGTCTTTTTTTTTTTTCCTTTTTGGTTGACGCAGACCTGCCAGCAAAAACTTTGCTATTTTCCAGTAAGACGCTATTCATCTTCTAATTTAGAAACAGAAAAGCCTCCTAAAGAAATGCTCACTTTTTTTTTCATTTTGAGTTATTTTTAAAACTTTTCTATGTCTTTTCCCAGTCCCTACTGTTTGATCATATTTTAAAACATGATTGAGGACTTAGATTACAGAATCACTTAAAATTTACCATCTTTCTAAGATTAGCTGATATTTCCCTTTTGGGGATTGACTCAGAGAGGCCAAATTTTTGAATATCAAAACTGCTTTCTTTTCAAGCCAAAAAAAATCTTGACCGGGGTTCTTTGGGATTCTTAAAGATGTTGTAAAGTTTATTTTTACGAGCAGTCCTTTGGGGACCACGGATTAGAAGAAAACACCCATGACATTTTCGATGTGTTTTCAGTTTTTCATTTTTAAAATAACATAAAATGTGATCAATTCATGAAAAGGTATTGTGGGGTTTTGGGGGGGGATTATTTAGTATACATTTTTAAGGCAAAAAAATAACCCCAGAATAACATTGTTAAGTTAAATTTAGTAGAAGTCTAAAATAATGTCACCATAAAACTTCTGCTTCACTGTGGAGCAAAAAAATACATTTTAGGCAAGTAAGATTTTTAGATCTCACTGATGTATTAATCTTGTGTAAATTTTTAAAGATTATTTTTTCTTAAAAAAAAAACAGAAATGCATTGCCTCTATCTCTGCAAATGCAGGATCTAGAAATTTCTCTAAGCTCACTTTTGCCTAATCTTCTCGTCCCAGAGGTCTCCTTTATCTAATGGGTATATATCATTCATATGTACAAGATCATCAATCACGAACAGTGAACCTATCATTTTGACATAAAAGATCTATCCTTAAATCTCCCCAAACCTCTAGCATATAATTTGAGGAAATTAGCTAGCTTAAAGTCTGGGATTCTGACTTCTGGGGGATGAGATGCAAAAATGGAGAAAGCTTAAATTATACAAATTTGATTTTAAAGTCACAATTTAACTGAGCCAGGGATAAAAAATGATACAGTGCAAATCTTTAAATGTTGACAGAAATAGATGATTTTGTTAATTATAATCTGGTCAATTTAGAATTTCATGGCTAAGAATTACAGCATGCAATGAAAGGGAATATTTGCAAAAATTACTTGACTCATTAAAGCACATGTTACCAAAAATAAATTTTCCTCAGTTATTTGTTATTGAGACAAAGAGACACAAACATTCTATAATGTTGCAACTTACTCAAGTACTGAGCAACCTCTTGATTTTTAACGTTTTTAAATCAACTGAGATGAAAATGGCAGAAAAGTCATAAATACAAAGATTAAGACTGCATGAAATTTGAGTTCATTCAGATGACAAACCCAAAGCAAAACTCAGATGAACTTACCAAATTTCAATGGGTGTCCACCTGAAACTATAAATCCTCTTTTGCCATTTGAGAATAGAAAGGAGGTTCACCTAAAATTCAAACCAGGTTTTCCTAAACCTAACCCAGTCTCACTACCTTTAGGGTAAACTACAGCTGTGTTTTCAGTTCATAATAAAATGTTCATTCCACTTTAGCCAAGGATATATCAGTGATAGGTTGGGGGGAGAGGGGATGGCAAGCAGAAGATGTTTTTGGTATTTCCGGGTTATCTTGCTTTATTTCAGATTTCCTGTAATAGTACAAAGAGGGGAAGGAGCTAGGAAGCAAATTTCCAAGGATCAACTTGTCATGATGACCACCTGTGATAGGCTAGAGGGGAAATTGCGTTAAATATGCAGAGTTTTTTTTGTTTGTTTTTTGCTTTTGAAGGAGAACCCTAGATAAAATGTTAAATAACATTTCTTGAGCACTGTCCATAACCCTTTACTGCTTTAAGCATTTTGTGGGGATTCATTCAATTTAATTTCACAGAACTATACTAGGCAAACGCTATTATTTCCATTTTGCAGATCAGAAGGACAAGGGACAGTCACATTATTTGCCCAAGTTGATCTGCTCCTAAAGGGGCGTGAGGCACCAGCTCATCTGTTTCTGGCACCTGTGTGTCCAAACAATGCCGTGCTGCCTCCCAAGAGAAAATATAGTTGTGGCCTGGTGAAATAAACTTCTATGGACGACAAATGGGGAGATAATTTTCCATTTTTAATCAACTGAGCATAGTAGCAAAATTAACAGGAAAAATCAAAGAAAAAAGTTTGCTCTTGTTTAATGCGCTTATTCCAGAAGTAGGAAGGGAGTGGATTTCCCAAATCTCTCATATGTCTTTGTCCATCTTGCACTGGAATGCTACATATGTAGGATGCCATAGAGCCAGAGAGCAAAAGATAAACCGAGTGGAATTCAAAGGAAAAAGTACAAAAATGACAGAGTGAGAGATTGACTAGGGAGGAAAGGTCAAAAGAACAAAATAAGGAAAACTTGGAGGAGTGATAGTTAATGTGGAACTCAATAGCATTCTAGAAATAGTTACAAGGAACATGACGGCCTGAGAAATGTCACTCGGAGAATGGAAAGAGGTAAAGAGGAAGGTCTAGGAGGGAAATAAATGAAAAGAACTCAGATGGTGTCTTCCTAGAAGACCAAGCAAGAAAGCAATAGTTTCTTGGGAGAAGAAAGACCGAGCCAGAGATTTCATAGGAAAAAAAAAGAAAAAGAAAAAACTCCACAATTGTTCTCTGTTTTGTGTAGTTGAAGCAGAGAGATAGTTGAAAAAATAGAATGGACAAAATAGCTTTACCTCTTCCTAGTAGGTGGAATATCTCCTAAACCTTGACCTTCACTTATTCATTTATTCCTTGTGATGAGTTTGCAAGTACTGATGATTAGCTTTACAGACACGGACACCAAGGCTCAAGAAGCTGGTGTTGCCTGCCCAAGGGCACACAGCCCCTCACCCTTTAAGCTGCCCCCCCCCCACCCCCGCCCCAGTCTGTCTCTTCTCACACAGCATCCCCATGACTTTGGCCGGAAGATGATGTCAGAAAACCACTGGTGTTAGTCCAAATTCATTACGGTGCATTGTCTTTAAGGAATGGACTGATAAGAACATGTTATGCTGGGGCAAGATGTCACCCTGCTTCTGAGACCTGGTTGGCAACCTCCGGGAGGTGGCCCTCTGCTCAGCTCTTGCAAAAGCTGTGAGTGTTAAGTCAACGCACCACTGTGTGCTTGGATGTCAGAGCAAATGATACTTGGAAGGACATACAGGAAGGGAGGGGACTCTCCAAGCAGGTCCCTCCCCAGCCTCTTTTGCCCCCCCCCCACAGTCCCCCAATGAAATCACCTTACTGTTTATAGGAGTCTCAGTGCTGATGAAAAGACTGAGTTACACTCCCAAGTTTTCCTGCCAGAGGAGAAAAGTTCCAGGTTCTTGAAAAAGTATGTAAAGCGTCTGATCTGCAAAGTGGGAACAGCATTTGGGACCAATTACCCAGATTAAGCGGCAACAATGCTCTGTTTACACGTTGTAGCCAAGAGCCTTTTGGCTCTGGCCCACAAGTTGGAGATTGTAAATTACAGACATTTCAGCCCAGCGCTGACTCCTCTTTTGACCCGTGTGTCTAGTGAAGAAAGCAGCAGATAGGAAAACCCTGTTGCTTCTTGGCCTAAAATGCCGCTGTAAAGGGGAACTGAAGATTGTCTTGCAGGTAGCAGATTCAGCACACAGATCTCTGCAGCGAAAGCGTGGATTTTATCATACAGGGAGGAGTCTAATTGACCGTGTATGATATGTCAGGATGTGGTTTTTCAGTTTGCCACTCGTCAAAAGTGATTTTGGTGAAAGAAGTTAGGAAATAGAGGCTTGCTGACATCTTTTGCTTAATTACCATAGCACTCCCATTTAACTCCATTTTCCAATACACTGTGGTCTAATCAGTCACAAATGGGAAGATGGTGAACTTACTACCACAAGAGCAGTGCGGTTAGATGTAGAACTGGCAAATACAGTAAAAAAAAGAGCATCCTTTGGCCAAAAAGCAGAAGTTGATGGCATTTTGAGTCATTTGGATCTGAGATATGTTCAGTCTCTCCCCTGACAAAGGGAGAAGGTTCGTATGTATATGTGTATATATATGTTTTTCATTTAATGTACTCCTGATGGTAAGGGCTTGACCTTGCCAGGGGGAAGGAACCACAGAGGTCAAACAAAAGGAGGAGGAATCAGGAGGCTTATATTTGGAACACAGGCCTGACCAATGCAGTGATGTGGGAAAGACAGGTCATTATTTTGCTGGTAGCTAGAATGCATATGTATGCGGAGTTTGAGAATTTAATGCACAAACACCACACTGGACTGTCAAATTGGTACTATGTGCAAGAAATATCCAAGCCCCCCTTCTTTGGTGTCTATAGGTTGGAGGATTATTTAGAGAAAAGCATCGCTGAAAATGTCATTGTAGAATAACACAGGAAGTTCAGAGCTGGAAAATATTTTTTATCCAGTTGCCCAGCACCTCCCTATGGGAGGTCTATATTGAAGAGACAATTCACATTTGATGTCTTTCTGGTCCATCCCTAGGTCAACACATTTTTTCTGATAAAAACAAATCAATGCATAACTTTCTTTGATTTTAGATTTTTCCAACTCTGTTCTGTCTCAACAATTTACCATTTTCTGCAGTGTCAGGGCTTCATAACATTGACAATTAACTCACAAATTAACTTAGAAATCATAGTAAGCTCTCAGCTAAATGACATAGAGGCCACTGGAGACCAGACCAATTTTCTGGAATAAGGTTAGGACTAAGTGGCTCTGTGACAATGCTGAGGTTGGTGGTGTGGAAGTGGTTATTCAAGTGTGAGCAGGAATCTAGGTGTGAGAGGGGAGATGCTACTTGCCTCCCATTTTGTTGGCTACTCAGCCCTCTGATGGTTTCTTTGTCTATATGTAATAGGATCATCGGTCTTAAAAATGTGTTGGAATTCAAGGCTCCAGAGTGCAGTAAAGAAACATGGACCACTTGGGAGGAAGTTTGGAGACCACTGATGCAACTTTCCACTGACCCCGGCGATCTGGAGATGGGCAGAAATGGATTCAGCCCTTTTCAGGAGTTGTCAATTCATGGCAGGTAATATACACATGTAAAGGTCTTGGTGAAGGCCACCAGCTTGGCTATCAGTCACCTACAGAGATGGGAGTGCCAGGTCCCTTTTTCCCAAGGTCACCACTATTAGGAGCTTTGTTTTAAGGAATTTCTATACCTGCTCCAGCTATAAATATCTGCATCTTGAGCACTTCTCCATTAAAGTAGGATTCTGTCCTCAGAAACGACATAACTCAACCTCATGTGACAAGCATTCAAATACTTGAAGCTAATGTTCATTCTTTCTGACTCCTCAACCCACCACTCCGTTTTATTGGGTAAATTCTCCAGTTCCCCATCTGACAAGGACTCAGAGGTTTTGTTCTCTCCAGTTAGCCTTGGTTTGCCAGATCCTTTGAAGAAGAGTCCAGAAACAATTACAATACTCAGAAGTCGCCTCACTAGCACAGACAGCACTGGCCACTATGTCATGTGGCTGCTGGGAGCAGAGCTGGAGTCAGGGAGAAGCGCCCATGCCGGGGAGGCAGAGCTCAAACATCTAGGGCTTGGAGAGGGGATTTAATGCACTTAAGAACGTCTCATGTTTATCCCCATTAAATTGCATTTTGTGTTGGCTTTTTGGGTCGCTTTTAGAGTGTCTGTCTCATCTTTTGTTCCTTTGCAAATCGGCTAGCTTGGTTTTTGCAGTTTTGCCCATCACTGATCAAACTGTGATAGAAGTTTGGGTCTCTGGGATTTCCAGAGTCTTCCATGTCACTAGTCACTTTTTTTTTCTTTCTGAGACTAAGTCTTGCTATTTTTGCCTGTGGAACCACAGGCTCATGTCGCCTGGAATACCACAGACTCAAGCAATCCCCAGCCTCAGCTTCCCAGGTAGCTGGGATTACAGGCACGTGCCACCATGCCTAGTTATATTTTTTTGAAGCTAAGTCTCACTATGTGCCCCTGGTGGGACTCAAACCATGATCCCTGGCCCTGGCCGTGTCTTCCTGGTCTGCCACCTACAGGCATGCACACCATGCCCAGCCCTCACTAGTCACTATGTTGAAACTAGTTATAAGTTGATATCTTCAATTGGTTCGTGAGCTGTAGTTAAAAAAAATCATAGGGTCTCCTTTAAGTTTGCCTGGGTCTGCCAATATACCAGGTGTATTGTCAGGTGTGTTGATTTATCTGTGCCTCAGTCTTCTCATGTATAAAATGGGAACACTAATAATAAGCAGCACTCAAGTGCTGCTTGGTGCAACATATGTAAAGCAGACACATGACATGTGGAATTGATTACACAAAGAAAAATAAATCAAGACATAGCTTGTAAACACAGAGGTGACATGTTCATTTATAGCTGTACATCCAGAGACTAGCACTGTGTCTGGTCATTGGGGATGATATAGTTGATAGAGTGAGTTTCCTTATTGCACCACACACTGGCTGTTAGGCAGACAGTATAAGCCATGCCATGCTATGATTTCTTCCTTTCTTTTTTTCTTTTTTCTTAGAGAATAGGTCTCGCTATTTTGCCCAGGATAATCCCGAACCCACGGACTCAAGTGATCTCTGGCCTCTTGCCTCCCCAGTGCTTGGATTACAGGCATGTACCACCACGCCCAACTATGATTTCTAATGCTAACGGATCTTTGAAACTACATATAGAAAAAGATCTGATCCTGGAAAGCAATTGTGTATATTCAATCTCAGCTCATCCTTGCTGTGGTGACTTTGCTGCTAATTTTTCCACAAATGGTGGCCAATGCTACCTGTGTCCTGGCTGATGCTCACCTATCATGCCTCTCTTTAGCATGGACCACCAGAAACAAAATCACACCTGGAAGCCCTCTCTCTGCTAGTTGCATCCTTCTGTCTGGAAAGGGGGGGGGGGTGTGGGTCACTGTTTTTAGTACAAAAAAGGAGGGGAGAACCAAACAAACAATGTCAGCGTCTTAGTCAGATCTTCTTTCTGTTTAAATTTTTGGAGCTTCCCAGACCCCAGGCAGATTCGGTCCAAAATGCCTGTTAGGAATCAGAGATGTTTCTACACCTTTCACTGGTGTTTCCATCACTGCCCCCCCTCCCCCCTGCACCTTGCCATGAGTTCCGATCACGCAGTGCCGCCACAGGGTGGGCCTGGCTTGAAGCAACCTAATGCTGCTCTCCCTTCAGCTCCAGTTCTCATCGGATTGAACATTTAAATCTTCCAGCCGTATCTTTTACCTGTAATTCCCTTTGAACTTCCATCCGTGTTCATTTAAACACGTTTGCTGTTTTCCTCTTTCTGTGTGAATGCAGGCGAGCTCAAGGAATAAGACTCACCAGTGTTTTTGCCTTTGTATGTGTTAATAGGTGCCCCTGGAGCGATTACCTGCTGGGAGATGTGGGAGGAGCCAGTCTGTGGGAGCAGAGGCCACCAGTAATAGGATCTGTGCTTGTTGTGTGTGCAAAGTGTGATACTTTTGACAGCTACCATCCTGAAGGGGTGTAGCAAGTCATTTGAAATTTGTACACAGACGGCCCTATCCATTACGCATCGCCCGTATCATACCCCTAATCTCCCAGGCAGAGATGCTATTACACTAGCGCCAAGGTGTGTTCCACTCTCCATGCGCCACGCCCCTCGCCCCTGCCCCTGAGGCGCTGTCATGAGTGTCGTCCTGTCCCCAACATCGGGTCAGCTCTGGACAGTGGCAGCCAAAGCCGGTGCAGCTGAACGGAGAGACCTGACTGGGTTTCAAAAGGGTGGAGGGAGAACAAGACAAACACGGCCGCTTTAGGCCGGGCACGGTGGCACATACCTGTAAGCGGCAGCCTAGGAAGCCGCGGCGGGGACCGGGGATTGCATGGTTCCAGTCCCGCCTGGGGCAACATAGCAAGACATAGTCCCCAAAAAATAGCTGGGCGTGCTGGCGTGCGCCTGTAATCCCAGCTACCTGGGAAGCTAAGGCTGGGGATTGCTTGAGTCTGTGGTACCCCGGGCAATGTTGAGCCTGCGGTTCCATGGGTAAAAATAGTGAAACCTAGTCTCAAAAAAAAACCAAAAAAACAAAAAAAACAAAAGGCCGATTTTCCTAAGAAATTTTATCCCCCCAAATTCGATGAATTTATGAAAACACGGATGGACCTAGAAGAAATCATATTAGTAGAAACAGGTCAGAAAGAAAAAGACAGAAACCAAATATATGGACAACCAAATGAAAGTGCATGACTGGAGGGAGGGGACCAGCTGGAGCACCCAGGGGAAGTGGTGGGTGACCCCAGGGGAACACAATAATGTGAAATATATATATAAATTATTTAAATAATAATAATAATAATAATAATAATAATAATAATAATAGAAATCTTATCCCTGAGCATGGAAACTGTAACCTGACCCTCACCATAAGATCATTCCACAAACCTACCTACACTGGGCTGGGGCTTAGAAGCAGCAAAAGCAGACTGGATAGGAGGAAAAGTCTGCTATAGGGCACAGGGAGTACTTTGTAGCTGACCTTGGAGTGTGTGTGTGTGTGTGTGTGTGTTGGGAGTGGGGGTTTCTCTACAGGGTAGGTGGCAGGGTCAGAGCCTTTATTTATCAAAATTGAAAGGGAATGTTAGAACTGGTGATCCTCTTTAAAGATGGAACATTCAAAATAAAATTTAGACAAAGACACGTGCCTTTGAAAGCCAATGGACTGTGGCATCACATGGGTGCCAGTGTTAGAATAGAGAGTCTGCATATTGTCAGACTTGTCCACCCTGTATCACCCTCCCGGGTGTCTTCCGGCAGGTTATCTAATGTGATTCCTTGGAGGGTGTCTCTTCGTTTCTCTAGCCCCAGATCTGAGTGTATAAACCTTCAGGTGTCACTACAGGGGCCTCTGACCTGATGGATTTGATCCTCACTCCTTGGAGACACCCTCGCTGCTGGAAGAGCAAATAGCCTGCAGAATCACAGAAAACGCTCTTGCGTGTTAACCAGAACTGAGTTCCAGTCCTGCTTTGTATGTGTCACATGAGTAGTGTATCTGGGGAAGCTGGTGGTCATCTCTAAGGCCCTCCTCTGGAAGAGGAGTTAGCAATATTTTCTTCCTGGTGATGCTTCGTAATCACCACCACTTGGCACCACCTGAAGGCTCCACTGTATGAATGGGGGCCGATGTCACTCAGTGTAGCACACAGCAAGTGCTCAATAAAAGCCTCCTCCTCCATCCTCTGCTTCCTAGGTAAGTTCATACTCATGCAACCTATGTCTATGAAGAAAAATACTGCCTTCAAAGACAGTAACTTAATTAAATATTATCCCGTGAATGACAAATGACCACATTTTTCACAGAATACTCTTAAAGCGATACACATCCTTTGATTGTGGTTACCAAACAGATAAGAACCATCTATTCAAAGGAAAATAAAAAATAAGGAGTAAGCAAAGCACCAAATTAGACATTCAGTCAAGTCTGATTAATGACTGCTTCCAGTGGAGATTTTTAGCTGAGTTTAGGATCCCTTCCTCTCTGTTAATGGACAGTGGTTAGGGGTGGCCATTTGAAGAAGTTGAATGCATAATTCATTCAAAGTTCACATAGATTTTCTTTCCTCATTTGGGGAAGCACAGAAGTCTGGTATAATTCTGTTAATGCTAAACTACTAGTAAGTTTCATGATAGTGAATTTAAATATAAAAAACTATTTTTCCCCTGCATATATTTAGCTGCCTTGTCAGTCCTTTTCATTTCTTCAGTATGAGGGCCCTATTCAGAGTAGAATTAATCGTGAGTTAAAATATTACATCACTCTAAAAGACGTCCACTCCTTCTGAAAAAGGTAGTCTAGGTCACATTAAAAAAAGAATGTACTCTTGAATAGGAAAAAGTGCAATAGGTTAATTTGAAAAGTATGAATAATTCAACACAGTATCATGCATTTCTTTTTACATATTTTCCCAGATGAAATGTTGCTTTATCATTGTTAAGGGCATATGTAACTCCGTGAGAGCTGGGATAGAAAATGCAATGTTGTGTTTACCAGAAGAAATTTATTAAAGTTGAAGTTTATAAATTTGGGATGGACCCGTGCAAACGTGAGTGTGTGTGTGTATGTGTGTGTGTGTAGGAATTGATTTCTTTCAGTGTACAAAGTAATCTCTGGTTTGTAGTTAGAAAATAGTGAAAGTGAAATAAGTGTACAGGATTTGTACCAAGTTCTTCGGGGCATATGAGCAATAGAATTTGGGGGTGCCAATGACAATGCTGTCACTTCTGTGCTGTAAAACCAGCAAACATAAAACAAGATTTACTCTAAACCTAAGCTTAGGTGGTAAGTCAAGCTTTCAATGGAAAATAAAATCTATACACACATTCCAGATATGCATCACCCACTCTTTCAACTCTTCATGTCTTATCAAAGATAATGGAAAAAGAATAAAACTCAGAGCTGTGTCTTCTGACCCTCTCAGCTCTCGCTAACTGTGTGGTCAGGGAGTCTGGTTTAACAGAAATTCTTTTTAAATCAGCAAGCTTCTCTCCCCCTTTCGCCCCCCACCCACAGTCTGCCTCGATTTCACTCATTCCTCCACGCGCCTCTGCCTGTTGGGTTCTGTGGCGTCAGCCTGCAGCGAATCAATTTAGGACACCGAACATTTATTTCCTTCCAAATTCAAGTCCCCATGAACACTTAACAGGCCCAACAACAACATCAGAAAGTCGTTATGGGAGAAGTGCCAGAAGTTGAGCTGAAACGAAGGCAGAATCCTTTCTATCAGAGAGAAGGGGAAAAAGGTCAGACAGAAAGAGAAGCGAAAGGAAAAGCAGGGCAGGAGGAGAGGCCTGAAGGAGAGGGACCGAAATTAGAACAAGAGGCGATGTTTATTAATAACCTTCCTGACCCACAGGCCCCTGACACAAAATACATGAAGTATTGTTAGGACACTGCTCGGTCACTCGCCGGAACAGCTGATAAAATGGTGCTGGGAACAACTCACTCTCTGAGCACAGATGAAAAAGAACAAAACAGCCTGAACAAGGTAAAAGCAAGGACTCACAAGCCTGAGGGGGTGTGGGAGCAGCCCCACCGGTCTTCTCTGGCAGCACGCTCCCGGCAGGCAGCCTTCTCAACGGCCACACTGCTAGTGAGCTAGGATGGAAGCACACAAGACCATGGCTGCAAAAGTAATGCAGGCCCGCTGTAGAACGTTCGGGAATTATGGAAAAGCGGGAGCAAGTGAATGAACAAAGCTACGGGCCCATTGCTAGCCTCAAATCAGGGTCAGGTGATCTGCCATCTTTCTTTTCCTTTTTCCCATGCCTAGGTTTGGTCATTTACAAAGTGAGATTGAGGCCTTGCTGTGTGTAACCCCACTCTTTTGTAATCTGGGTTTTCCATCTGACAAGCCATAATACATATTTTCTCCTGTTGTTAAAATGTTGTAAAACAAATTTTTATGTCGGTATCCTATTTCCTGATTTGTAGTAGCACAATTCTCTTGGCCTCTAGTTAGTTCTTGACATGGTTGGCAACTTTTTGCCTCTCTAATTCTCTCTGTGCATCTTGTTTTCCTCTGGCAATGACTAGAAGCAAAATTCTCTGGTTAAAGACATTTTGGGGGGGCTGTGTTTTGTGGAGTCACCCTCCACAGGATTTATTCTGATTTATAGTCCCACCTGCAGTGAATGAGAATTCAGAATTCACAAACCCTCATTCACCAAACTAAGGGAGGAAATTGAAATCTTAGTTCGGATTGTATTTCTCGATCTGTGAGTCTCTCTTCATGTTTTTTGGTTTTGTCTTGTTTTCTGTGGATATGAGTTGCCTGCTTATTTTTATTTGTACTTAACTCTGACTCTCTGCTTCCATGGAAGTGCTTATTGATTTTCTATTAAATTGCCAAAGTTATTTACATATTAAGTTTATTAATCTTTGCACTAACATGTATTGCAAACATTTTTTTTCTCATTTGGTTTTTAGTTGTTAATAGATCTTTATTGTCCATGCCTATTAATTAAAGACATACATACTTATTCTTTTGTCTTTCATCCTCTGCTTCTAGCTTTAGAAAAACCTTGCATACCCCAGGGTCAGATCAAGATTAATCTATATTTTCTACTAGTGCTTTGGTTTATTTTTACTTAAAAAAATTTAAATCTCTCAATAATCTGGAATTAATTTTGACCTCTCCAATAAGATTCTACTAATTAAATCTCTTCTCCTTACTGATCTTAAATATTGTGTAGGTTGTTGGGTCTGTTTCTTTGTTTTAAAATTTTATTTTACTATAATTTTTTTCTTTATCATGTCTTTTGCAAAAGCCCTCCTCTCTTATTGTTATAATCTGAGAAAATGCTTTCATAGACAGTAATGCACATTCTTCCTTATTACAATTTTTTTTTTTTTTGAGACTAGGTCTTGCTATTTTTGCCCGTGGAACCGCAGGCTCTCGTTGCCCAGGGTACCACAGACTCAAGCAGTCCCCAGACTCAGCTTCCCAGGTAGCTGGGATTACAGGCGCGCACCACCACACCCAGCTATTTTTTTTTTTTGGAACTAGGTCTCGCTAAGGGCCCCAGGCGGGACTCGAACCGCCATCCGTAGCCCCGGCCGCTTCATAGGCTGAAGCTTACAAGCACGAGTCACCGTGCGTGGCTACAATTGGTTTTTTAGGTGAAGGTTTTCTATGTGTTCATAAAAACTCATCAAGTTCAAAATGTAAGTGAACACAGTTTGTACATCAATGCATGGGCATTTGAGATCTTTTAATATTGAATCTTTTCACTGAGAAACACTTTCATGGAGAAGTATGCCTCCTTGTTTATCTTTTCAGATGAATTTTTATCAGGGTATAGTTTCTCAACAGTCTCAAATTTATTTATTATAGCTTCTCTAGTAAACTTTGTAACTGCTTGCTGAGGGGAGTTACTCAATAGGTATGCCTTACATTTCTGTGTTTCTCTCTAAGTCATTTGTCAGTTGGTTCTTTCCAGCTACCTGGTAGATATTTTCTTTTGCACATGACAATTTTATTCCCTATTGCCAAATGATATAATTTCTTAGTTTCTCAACAGTCTCAAATTTATTTATTATAGCTTCTCTAGTAAACTTTGTAACTGCTTGCTGAGGGGAGTTACTCACTAGGTATGCCTTACATTTCTGTGTTCTTCTCTAAGTCATTTGTCAGTTGGTTCTTTCCAGCCACCTGGTAGATATTTTCTTTTGCACATGACAATTTTATTCCCTATTGCCAAATGATATAATTTCTTCATTTTCTTTTGCTATCTTAGTGCAAATGATTAGAATTTCCAAATTATTTTAAACACTTCTTTATTTGGAATGCTTCCAATATCTCCCAACTAAGTAGGCTGATCTGAATGCATTGCATCTTGGAAGAGCTCAGGCTTTTAAATATGTTTTTAGCTTCAAATTTCAATCGCCTTCTGGAAATTTCTGCTCCCTGTAGGTGTGTTTGCCATCTCTCTCTGGCCAGTCCTGGACACCGTTTCCATCCACAGGCATGTTCTATCTTGTACAGACAATCCCCTCACATGCATGTGGCTGTTTCTTCTTGATTCTGAACACTCACCTTTTGCTGTAGGAGAACTTCCCTTCACAGACAATGTATGACCAACTGAACATCCTCCGAAACTATACTTTCTGCCAACTTAAAAGTTCGGGTCTTGTGTAAGATATTTTGTAGGTTTGCATTGTAAGAAAATGCTGAACTCTTTTCTCACATAGAAATTATAATTTTTAATTCAAATTTGCTGACTTTTTGCCAGTGAAAAGTAAAAATAACCTGGGAATTTGCATCTGCCATGCAAAAGGATTGGTTCCATGGGTTAGACTGGCTAAAACAATATGTACAGATAGAATGAGGAAGGACTGATGGGAGCGGTTAGGATAGCCCTGTCCAGGGTGAGGCACAGTGGCTTGTGCCTGTAAGCTTCAGCCTATGAAGTGGCCGGGGCTAGGGATCGTGGTTTGAGTCCTGCCTGGGGCCGGTAGTGAGACCTAGTTCCAAAAAAATAGCTGGGCGTGGTGGCGCATGCCTGTAATCCCAGCTACCTGGGAAGTAGAGGCTGGGGATTGCTTGAGTCTGTGGTACCCTGGGCAACGAGAGCCTGCGTTTCCACGGGCAAAAATAGCGAGACTTAGTCTCAAAAAAAAAAAAAAAAAAAGGATAGCCCTGTCTGGGGTGACCTTGGGGAGGGAGAACAGTCAGTCCTTTGGGGTGGACCAGACCTAATAATTGTGGGAACTTGCACAAGTCTCTCTATCACCTTGAGCCTCCATTTCTTCATATCTAAATGTGGGGTCCTCACCACCTTGTATAATGAGACATGCCCACATAAGGAGATATGAGCTAGGAAAGCATCATGTCAGGCTCCTGGCAACTATGCTCACTAGGAAAAGCTGGGCTCCTGGCTGGCTAGGTCCGAAGGTGGGAAGATGTACCGCATGATAGATAACAAACAGAAAGAATCTTCTGGGAATCTCCACACAGACAGAACCCACAGGCGTGCACAGGAATTTTAGGATTTAGCCAGTGGGCACTGCTGTACCTGAAGCTTCTTTTTTTCTCCACTGTCCTGCTGTCAGGCATTGACTGAGAACGCCAAGGATCACTGGACCCCACTTTCTGTCCTGATGGAGCATGAGCACTTAGTGTTTGGATTTTGTCTTCCTCAGAGGGCGGCCAGAAGGGCCCCTAATTTTGATTGTTGAGTAAAATCATTTCTGTGGCTATGTGCCTGGCATTTAAGAACCGCCTTGTCAGCGAACCTTAATTTTTCCAATTTGTTAGTCTAGAAAACACCCTTATTAACATCAAACTTAGGTCTTAACAAGGCAGAATAAAATTTTTCTTCCATTTTTCCCAAAGTGAAGATAGAGATCTAGAAGTTTTCCTCCCTCCCCCCTCTCTCTTTTAGCATGGTGGGAGGTATCTGTATTATATTGTTTAAAATCAATTATCCTTTACTCCATATTCTTTTTCCGTTGTTTATTTTATCTGTCCTTCTCTCCCAGAGGGGCAGAATTAAGCCCCCCATTTGGTTTTTATTAGCGTAATCAGTTAATAGCTGTTCTATAATGCTTTACTTATTGTGTTAATTTTCTGTAGTTATGTCCAGAGGCAGCTCCCTGGAAGACTACACTGGAAAAAATAGAAGATCTAACTTACTTATTTTTAATGGGTCCAGTTACCATTTATAGCTTCAGTTAAGATTATTGAATACGTTGATTCATAAGGTCATTGAAAATATATGTACATTGCGGCTCCCATTTTAAATATATCTCTGGAAAGCCTCAACAATTCACTAGTATGATGGAAGCCAATGTGAACCCTAGCGTCTGTTCCCATTCACTTCTCACACCCCATCTTCTGACTTGGGTATGCTGTCAGAGGTGCGCATGTGTGCTCTTCCTAGTCATTCGTGGCAGTCACTGTGGCTACCTTCAGGACGAATTGTCACTGGGGACTTTTGTGGGGCTGTCACCTCCATGAATTTGACTATTCATGGGAGTAGAACTCAAAATGGAGCTTTGAAATAGGACATAGGGACAAACTAGCTTACTGGATGGGTAGCAAAGAAGACACTTGTAATAAGAGTGATGGTCAGTGATTGCTGTGTGCCGATGGAGGGGAGGAAGCATTATCAGACAGTTGAATCACGACGAATTGTTAAGTGTCTCTGGAGATAGGCAAGTGCTTGGCACAAAATAAGGGCCCATCAAGATTGCATCATAAACTAGTTTTAATTTTGAAGCCCAAGTTTTGAGGACTGTTATTGAGAGAACGGCTGTGATGAGAAATGAGACCACAGCTGGAAGGTTCTAAGAGCAAGTGAGGAGACCCTGGTGAAGTCACTTCCTCTCTCTCTCCCAGCCTTTTCTCCTTCATTTGTCTAAAAACGGGTTTAGAGGTTGCTGTGTTTAAGCTGGTGCAATGTCTAGGTCAGAGCCAGGGCCACACCTGTTGTGTTCCTGTACCCTGCAGGTGGTGGGGCTGTTTGTGAACCTTTAAGCAGTCAAAACAGCCAAGTTGAAGCATATTGGAAAGGAAGAAGGGAAAGGTCCAGTGAGATGTCAATGGAAGTGCTTCTCAAGTTCTCAAGGAGGAATCTGAGAAATCATTTAAAAATTATAAAATAAGGATCCTTTCTATGGATCTGACTTTTCTCTGTAAAGTGTCAGGTGCACCAGTTTTCAAGTGCTAAGCTGAAAATGCTAATGGTTGGACTCCAGTGTTTTCCCTTGTGCCTGGAGACTTCCATAATTTTGTAGAAAATAATTACAAAAATTATTAAGATGATTTTTCAGAGCGATTAATGCAAAAGGCATTTGCAGGTCAACTCTCTTAAGAACTACAGCAGCAAAGAAAAACGGACATCAAGAAGTAGCTTTAAGTCATGCAGGATTTCAGTTAGCAGCACTGAGTGAAGAAATCTGCACAGTTGCTTTGATGAAGAAAAACTGTCAAGGCCTGATTGCAATTTTCCCTTCCGATCGCTGTTGGGGATTTTTAATGGGAATGTATTCTATATGGATTTTAGTATTCAGGGGATAGTTCTCAAATTAAAATGGAGCTTCCAAACAGAGCATAGGGACAACTAGCTTACCTGAAGGTTAGCAAAGGAGATACTAAAAAGAAAAGTAATACCCTGAGCGCCTGTCAGAGGCATTTCTCAAATATTTAAAAACCTTCATGGTGTTTACATATGTATGTGTGTGTTGGGTTTTTGTTTACCTTTTGCTCTCTCTGTGCCTAGCACCTAGTAGGCTTCTAGTTAATGTTTATGAAAGAACAGAATAAAAACACTTTGTCCATTAAACTGACATGATAACTTATCACTCAGAAGCATAGCAGAGCTGCCCTACAGAATTTAGCCAGTGTTTGTCCAATCTTTAAACACTGAGAAATCCCAGCTTCACATAACAGTGTGGAGTTCTGGAATCTTTTGAAGCTGTGGCAGCGCTTGGTCTACAGATATGCAGGGTGACAATCTGGGACCCCAGGAAAAACTGTCACTTTACTGGGGACTCTTCCCCATTTGTCACTACTCCCTTGTCTAGCACTCTGGACCAACTTAGCTTTCTTATTTCCCAGCCTGTTCCAGGGACTGAGCCCTCTCACAAGGAAAGGATATTTGCTGCTTGCACTATCAATGTTGGCTTTGAATACCTTGAAACTGTGTGATCTTACTGTTTTCTCCAAGTCTCCGCACCCAAAGAATGAGGAACCATAAGTGAATCTGTAGTGTGTACATTCCTTAGAACTTCACCATGCTCCAGTGTTCAGCGGGAATAGAGCAAAATCAGAACACTAAGTAGCCCTAATGCTATCAGCCAGAAGTTCATCAGGGAGTTGGGTGAGTTTGTCAGAGCATATTAGAATACAGTACATTCAGTCATCAAAAAGTGCATCAGTCCATCTGTCCGTACATTCTTTCTGGTGAAGTTTGTTTAGGGACTTTTTGAAAATGACATCACCTATCCATGCTTCCTTCCTTAGTGACTAAAAATGTGGGAAGAATGGAGAGCAAATCGGAATAATGCACATTGGTGAGAGTCCTCTAATTGGAATCATTATTGCTTAAGACACCATTGCTTTAATCAGCCCAATCATAAATCAATGTGTTTCACAGTGAAGGTTTAAAATAAAGTGCTGTTAACCAAATTGGGTCTCTTAAAAGGTGTAATGCAATCGGGTGGCTCCTGCAAATGGATAAAAAAGTGGTTTCTGAATGAATATACTGTCTCTAGCATTTTATCTTCTACTTAATTTAAAAAAAAATTACCTGGTCCTTTCTTAGAAATTACATATTGGAGGTCTATAATGGCCGAGCTGTTAACCCATTAATAAAATTTACTCCTAGGAACAGTTAATATTTGACGTTTAATTGCTTTTCCTTGTTGGAGAAGGGAAATCTGTTTCTTTCCTTCCTTTCTTGATTGACTTTTCAAAAATAACCTTGTGAGCTATAAAGATGGAGAGGAGTAATTGATTTTCAAAAGCTTGAGAGCACGCCCATGTATTCCCATATGTGTCTGTGTGGACACAAGCTCCTCCCACGTACCTGCAGCTGGTACGGCCTGTACCATCGCTCTGCCAAGTAGGTGCTACTATCTCCTCTTAGCAGAGCAGGCCGCAGACGCCCAGAGAGGTTAATTGCTTGCTTAAGGTCACACAGTTTAAGTGATGAGAAGCTGAGTTTTTGTTCCTTCTCGAAGGTAGCCTGCCTCTTGGTGAACTTCCTGCCCAGGTAAGCAGATATTCTTGGAGCCAGGGCAAAATGTCCTGGTGTTTCCCGTGGTGGGTGTGACTAATCCTATCGGTTTGTTTAGCCAGCCCCAGATTCTGGAATTTAGCAAATAATGCCACGCCATCCACAAATGTCAGAAGAACCCAATGTTACTCCTGCCTTCACAGGAGGGAGGGATGGATCACTAGGGAAGTAGTAGCAGCTCAGATGGATTTTCTCATCAGCGAGTTCTGTGGGGTGGAGCGGGGAGATCAGACACGTTCTGTGAGGACAATGTGCACCCAGATTTTCAATGAATTTTTGAGGCTCTTCAGAATTTGTTTCAAAAGTAAGCAGGGATCAAGAGACCACAGGGTGAAAAAGGTGAAAATATCTCCCTCGTGGTCACCTCAGTTGGAAATCTCCCTTCTTCACACAGTACCTCCCTCACGTTTCTCTTGTAGTAAATTTATTGTCAAAGGCTCAGGCGTTTTCATTTCATTTCTTTTCTTTCCTTCTTCTTTTTTTGTCTTCCCCCAAACCCAGGTATTATTTAGGTCTCTGGCAAAGCTGCACAAACCAACTGTTCCTCCTCAGATAATCCCTCTCAGGGTTCAGGTGATATGCCTCCTTCGGTTACACCTTCATGTTTTGCGGTCAGATGTGGGCTGTGTCATTGTACATGATTCCCACCTTGCAAGAAAATATTTATGTGTTAGCCTCACCAGGTCTTCTTTCCCCTGGGAACAGTCCGGCGTGGCCTGCCTGCCTGTCAGCGTGGACAGTTGAACCACTGGCCTTCCTGGGATCACTGGACACCTGGCAGAAAACCTGGAAGCCTCTCAGCCCCTGGGGACTTCACACAGTCGAGAACTATACAAGGTGTGTGGCTACAGAAGAAATTTCCCAGAAATTGAGTGCTATGTTTGGAGAGTCTTTGAAAGAAAATTGAAGTTGAGGCAATGGAAACTTGTATCATTTATTGAATTCCTTTTTCTGCATTTGGAAACAAAAAGGCTTACTTGTTCACAGTTGTTTTGTTTTGTTCTTTGTTGTTGTTTGTGATTTTAAATATAAATATCTGTCCTTTATATTTCTGGTACAAGGTAATTTCTCCTCATCCTGGAATGGTAAAATTGATGCCTTTGTTGCTGTGATATGGGATCTTGGTAAAATCCTTGTGAAAATTCATTTGATAATGTGTAGCAAGAGTTACGGTTTTCTAAAAAGTAACTCCTGTAGTTTTACTCCTGGTGGTCCATTCTCACTAGCAAAATATAATACTCAAAAGGTATTTATCAAACTGCTGTTAATAGCAGTTAGAAACTCAATATAAACCTAATGGCATGGGATGTGGTCCTGTAAAATAGTTTGATGTTGAACATTCTACGTAATAACTGGAAATTCTTACAAATGTGGTGATAGAATTTGCACCATGAAAGCAACTCGAGACACTGATTTTCCACTTAATCTACAATGGGGCTATTTATATTTATATTGCCTCTAATCTGCTCACCAGATTAAGTCAGATTTTATGTTATTTCCATTGTATAGATGATGCAAGAGCAACCTGGAAGGTTACTTGGTTGACTTGAAGTCATACAGTGAATGAGATTTGAGCACAGCTCTTATAATTCCTTGTGGCAGTGGTTAATTTTAAGTAAATGAACAAGCATCAACCACCACCTCCCCCTCCCAATAACCCAACACCAACAAACAAAAATCCGATAAACGCCACTTACTTTTCATGTGAAAAAAAATAAAGCTTAGACTCAGAGAAAACAACTCATCTTGAAAAAGCTGATATTCTACAGTTAATAAAAATGACAGGCATCTCTCTGACACAAGGCATAAATATTGCAAAGTCTTTTCTCTGGATAAGAATTAGATTGTCTATGTGTATATGATATTTTACCAGGAGAGTCTAATTAATATTTTTCTGTCAATTTAAGGAAGCAAATTTTATAAGGGAGCAAATCTTACTCCATTATATGTGGGAGGGACTTAGGTATTTTCTTGTTGACCAGGGTCTAAAGCAATGGTTCTTCACTGATTTTGAGTGAGAATGTATTTGAAATACTAAGGGCATCTATGATCTCTCTCTCTCTCTCTCTCTCTCACTCTCTTTTTTTCTCTAGAGAACTGCATATATTAGCATTTATACAACATTAAAATATATTTATTTTGATTTGGGGATCTTTGAAATCATTTAGGTTTATTGCTGGTTTGAGGCTTTAAACTAAAATTTCTTTTTGTTTTGATTTGCAGAAATTTTTTGTTTCACAGTTAGGGGGCTAGTCCTCAGTTGATACTTCAAGTACTGTTAGAGTTTCTTTAGAGCTTTATCTACAACTGGATAACTAAGCTTTGTAAAATAAGCATAATGGGTGCCTTTCAAAGTTTTCTTTATGATGGTTGCAGACTATTATGGACTTTGTGTTTGGATGCTTGACTGAAACTATTTTTTGGATTCTCCATGTTAGAATGAAAACAATGCATGGCATTTATCATCAAGAATCAAGGCTATACCCAACAGTTTCACTGACTCTGTGGCAAAGAGAAAAGCTTCAAATGGTGAGTGGTTTGCATTATTTCTTTACCACACCTGCAGAAACAAACATTCATTAAACACAAGTGAATAAGAGCATGTGTGTAAAGTATAGTGTCAGAGAGAAGTGAAAGTAGTGGATGCAGAGACCACAAAAGCACTCACCAGGGAAGATCCTTGCACACCTGTGTTCATAGCTGCACCACCAAGAGCTCATCACGGGACCACCTCATTGACCTTCCACAGATGACAGGAATAAGTACTCAGTGGACTACTACTCAGTTATTAAAAAGATCAAGTAATGCTTGATCAAGTAATGCGTGGGTGAATCTTGTGCTGATTACGCTAAGTGAAAGAAACAAGGGAAGAGATAGTGACTGTGGTTTTGCTCATCTGTGGGAGATTCTCCCAGGACTCAGAAGTGCTGTGTTTGCAGCCCTGTTTTGGCACCCCACCCCCACCCTGATGACTCTCTGGGCTGGCTGTGAGATGACAGCCAGGGTGTGTTTTCATTCACAAAAGATTTTCATCACCACAGAGAACATTATTTTTTACCATTTATTTTTTTCTGAAATGGAAAATCTTTCATCTATGAAGCTCCCAAACTTGGGGTATCCCCTCTGCCTCCTGTTCAGGAAGAGGTGATTAGAGCCACATAGCCCAGGGTGAGGGGCCTCTAGACTGTCTTCTCCAGGAGCCACCCTGGGCACTGGTCTCCGCCTGGGTTCCATAAGACTGCAAAAATACCAGCTGTCCTGCATCTGGCCAATTATGCAATGGCCGATCACAAGGGGGAAATTCCTTCCTCACCCCACCTGGTGAACAGTTATGCCCTGGAGCCCAGGACAGACATGCCTTGTAACTTTTTAACCTAGTTAGTGGAACTGCCAATATTATTCCTATTCATATAAATGTCTAATCCTTTCTTGAATCTTGCTAGACTATTTGCCTCAATAATATCCCGCGGCAGTGCATTCCACAGGTAGATTATACGCTGTTTTAAAAAGTATTTCCTTTTATTCGTTTTAAATTTGTTACCTTTTAACATCACAAGATGGTCCTTGTTCTTGCATGAAGTGGCAGAGACTCAGGCATTTCAAATTGGGCTTCATTCTTCCAAGCCCCTTCTTTTCTATTAGCAAAGTCATCTTCTGAATATATTTTCTCTGTGATTCCCACGTCATCTTGATTTGATGGGAAGATTTACGTTAAGAGTTTCCTGCTATTTTTTCGTTTTGTTTTGTTTTGTTTTGAGACTAGGTCTTGCTATTTTTGCCTGTGGAAGCACAGGCTCACGTTGCCCGGGGTACCACAGTTTCAAGCAATCCCCAGCCTCAGTTTCCCAGGTAGCTGGGATTACAGGCGCGCGCCACCACACCCAGCTAATTTTTTGGAACTAGGTCTCGCTATGGGCCCCAGGCGGGACTCGAACTGCCATCCCTAGCCCCGGCCGCTTCATAGACTGAAGCTTACAGGCACGAGCCACCGTGCCCGGCCTTCTCCTGCCACATCATCCGCACTGGAGAAAGTTGTCCTTGATAGTCAATGTCACTTATTGGATGAATATGTATTGGGCACCTACAGGGTGCAGGAATTGTTTTAAGCATTAGAGAGCCAGATTCAAACAAGAGAGGGTCCTGATGGTCTAGAGAGTGAAGACAAGAAATCAAACAGTGAATAATGATATGGAATACATAGTTTCAAATCTTGACTATGATTGGAAGCATCAGAAAGCAGTGTCCGGGAAGAACAGCAGGGCCCACTTCAGAGCACATGGTTGGGGATAGTGGAGACTGCCCACCAAGGTTTCACATCTGGCATCCACGTGAAGGTGAATGACAGCGCCTACCACAGGTGAGATGCTATCATTGTTCACTGAATGAATCACCGAATCAGTCAGGAAGGAAATCATCTATTATAAATTAGGCACAAGCTCAAGAGTACCATTTCTTTCTTTCTTTCTTTCTTTTTTTTTTTGTTTTTGAGACTAGGTCTCACTATGTTGCCCAGGGTAGTCCCCATCCTGCGAACTCAAGCAATTCCCAAACTCAGTCTCCCAGGTAGCTGGGATTACAGATGCCCCCGACTGTGCCCGGCTGCTTTTTCAAGACCAGTTCTCGGTATGTTGCCCGGGGTAGTCTTGAACCCGTGAACTCAAGTGATCCCTGGCCTTTTGCCTCCCAGTTCTTGGATTACAGGCATGCACCACCACGCCCGGCAAGAGTAGCATTTCTTGAATCCCTTTTTTCCAAAGGCTGTGGTCAGGGAAAGAGTGGGGCATCCAGGTAGGTGGACTGGGTTTCAAGAACCAACTCTGTCCAGTTAACCGGTGTATGACTTTGGGCCGGTCACCTCATCTCTCGCTAAGTGTGCTCTCACTCACAGAAATGGGAGCAAGACTTCCTTCCTTATGGGGTTTGGAAGGTTGAGTCTAGGTGATGTGGCAGTTCTCTGTAAGTTGTGGGGCAATACAGAGACATGAGTGGATCCTGGGGAATCAGCTGTCATCAGCTTTCATATCACCCTGTCCTCTTTCTCTCTTCCTTTTGCATTTGTGTTTTCTCCATCCCCCTTTCAACTCCTGCCTCACCCTGACACTGGCTGTCGCATCTGCACACCTCGGTTTTCTGTTCCAGAGATGGCATAAGATGGTGGTTTGATTTTTCTGAGAATTTTGTCTGTTTCTTAAGGACACCAAAAGGGTAGATGGTTGGAATGCTGGACAGGAAGTATATTTCCAGCAGTGACCACTCCCGTTCTGTCAGCTGGTTCATCTTTTGGGGCCTAATGAGTCCAAGTTATATATATAACTGAAGACAGAAACCTGGCCTGGATTTCTGGGGGGCTCTTCCCCAGGAAAAGGGGACTTGATTGACATGATCTGATGACTTATGGTCACCATCGCTTATGCTCTGCGGGTAAGTGCCATTTCCTCATATTCCTCCTGGTTATCCCATCCAATTGCCCCTTATTTGTTTTCCCCCACTTAGGCAATTTTTTTTTGGAGACTAGGTCTCACTTTGTTGCCTGGGGTAGTCCCGATCCAGGATCAGATCTAAGTAGTCCAGATCCTGGATGGGATCTGGGATCCCGCAGACTTAGGCAATCTCCAGCCTCAGCCTCCTAGGTAATTCCAGGTAGCTGGAATTACAGGAGTGTGCCACCACACCCAGCTGTTTTTTGAGACCAGGTCTTGCTACATTGCCCCGGAGGGGGGGTGGGTCTCGAACCTGCACACTCAAGGGATTCCTAGCCTTGGCCTCCCTTCCTAGGCTGGGATTAAAGGTGCACACCACCGCATCCAGCCACTTAGGCAATGTGAAGTGGAAGCATGTAGAGCTGTGCACAATACATCAGAGGGGTGTTTCAGGGAATGAATTATTAGAATTGTTTGCATGCATCGTTCCCATGCATTGGCCCAGCCAGGCCCCATCCGGGTAAGACTCTGAATCACCACACTTCCTGGCTCCTCTCCTTTCAACACCTCCCTCTTTTCCCGCCCCCACACAACTCCCTGCTGTTGACAGTCCTTTTACACCTTAATGTGAAGACATTTTGTGGGTCCCACTCCCCAGACGGGCCCCCCAGGCAACTGAGGTGTGCAAAGAATAAATCTCCCATGGGATAATTTTAGACCCTGTGGCAACTGGCAAGGGTGGCTATTTTGGGCTGCAGGGCTCCCTCCTTGACCTGAGATGGTGGGGCTTTGCCTGCGGTCCCTATGCCTGCCAGGCTGCATGTGGATCTCATAGCCAGGTTGTCCCCTCTCCTGGGGATGGCATCCTCGTTTCCCTGGTGAGCAGCTCTCCAGAAATCGGTGCTGCCTTTGAGGTCAAGGCTCTGTGCCCATGTGCCCACTCAGGCTCCTCACAGAGATGTTCTGAGGAGGTGGTGCATATTGTCCCCAAGACAGTACAATTGCTTCCATTTAGGGGCAATTTCCTTGTGACCATTCTGTGCATCTCGCCCTCTCTGAGCTAGGCGGGGATTCAGGTCTCCGGTTTGCAGAGTCTGAGCGTCTTCGAGGCTGCTGTCTGCGGGCCCCTCTCTGCAATCCTGACTATCCTGATCATCTTCCTACTCAAACTCTTGATGCAGCTGCTGCCTGCCGATCCCCGCTTTGCCAGGAAAGCACGTGGGATATTTAGCAGATGGTGGGAGAGCCACAGAAAGACCCCCGAGGGGTCCTGTGGAGGAGGTGAGTTTACAACCAAGATCAGCACTGGGTAGGGGGGCTTCTTAACTGTTCCACCCTAGAAAGCACACACAGCTGGGTGTGGTGGTGTACACCTGTTGTCCAAGCGCTGGGAGGCAGGAGGCCAGGGATTGCTTGAGTTTGCGGGTTCGGGATTACCCCAGGCTACATAGTGAGACCTAGTCTTGAAAAGCAGCTTGGTGCTGTGGTGGGTGCCTGCAATCCCAGCTATCTGGGAGGCTGAGGCTGGAGATCACTTGAGTCTGTGGTACTTTGGGCAACATAGTGAGATATAGTCTCAAAAAAAAAAAAAAAGAAAGAAAGAAAGCACACACATGTCTCAAGAATCTTTTTGGCAGGAGGGAATCAATCAGTAAAGAATAGAAGCTGAGAGCAATGTCTAAGAAAAGAAGATGTCTTTTTATGCCCAACAAGAGAAACTAGGGAACTTTTTATAAATACAAAGAAAGAGCTGGCTTTCTATATGGTAGTACTCTCTTCTGCAAATCCCTAACTATTAGAAAAAAGAAGAATTCTAGATTTGGGGAGAGAGGGAAGAGGAGGAGAAGAGAGAAGAGGGGAAAATATCCTGGCAACAGTCTGGGAGGATAACTGGAAAGTTGGACTGAAGAACAGAAAATAGTGGAGGGTAAAACAAAGAGGAAGAATAAGATCAATAAGATCATCTGATGCAGAATTAAATTTGACTGGGCTGGGCACGGTGGCGCATGCCTTTAATTGCAGCCTATGATGTGGGGCCGAGACTGGGAATCACTTGAGTCCATGGGTTTCAGACCTGCCTGGGGCAATATAGCAAGACCTAGTCTCAAAAAATAGTTGGGCATGGTGGTGTGAGCTTGTAATCCCAGCTACCTGGGAGGCTGAGGCTGGCGATCACTTGAGTCCAAGGTACCCTGGGCAACATGGGTCTGCAGTTCCCCAGGGGAAAACAGAGAGACCTAGTCTAAACAAACAAATGAATGAATGAATGAATGAATGAATGAATGAATGAACAAATAAACAAATTTGACTGATGTTTATTGAGAACCAGCTGTGTCTGTTTCAGTTCTCAGTTAAGTCGTCACTTTTACGCACGGAGAGGAGACGGTCCATTAAGGAAGCTACCAGGGAAGTCACAGAAGACAAAGGTATACCGATTAGGTTTAAAGTCCATGGAACTTGAGGGAAGAGCACAGAGTCTTCCTCTAGATTGGAGGGGTGTTGACAAACTGTGGCTATGTCTAGCACCTGGCAAAATGTTCAACAGCAATGTCAGCTATTTCCCACCTCCCAATGTCCAGAGCATTCCATCCAGTTTGAGCAATAAAAGTCAATTAAGTCCCAATGAAAAGTCATGAAATATTTGTTCTCCAAAGGAGCAAAGTGAGAGAGGAACATAGACCCAGTGGGGTCCCAGATGAGAGCTTGTATGCAGAGAGGCCCCTGGCAGTGTAGCCAGCAAGTCCCTGGACCACTTACCATTTTGAGAACATTCTTCGAGTGAGTGTGTCCCAGCGTGGGTGTTCTGGCGAGTCTTATTCAAGTCCAAGTGTTTGTCCCCAATAACCCATTTCCTTGTTATCTGTCTTTCCTCCCTTGGCCCCACTTTGGTGATCAACTGTCCTTCCTTTCAATTGCTTTATTCCTCCAGTATCCTAATCGCTACTTCTGGTCATCACTTTATCCTTACCCTGCACTAACAAGACTCACCGCCTACCTGTTCCCCTTCCTTCCTCATTTGCTACTCCACTGCTATTGTTCAGACCAATGAACTCTCCCTGCTCTTCCTCATTTAATAGCTGGAAATATATGTTTTCATTTTGGTTTCCTCCTTTATGACTAGTGCTTCTCACCTTCTAGAACCGTATCTAGTATTGCATGTAGTTGATGCTTTTCTTCTCTATTCTGGTTTTTCTCACCCTAGAAGCCACTTGCCCAGTGCTGGTCACAGAACAGTGGACCCAGATTCACCCAGTGCTCTTCATCTCCCTCAGAGACAGCTTTGTCCTCTTCATGACATTCTTCTCCACTTCCGTGGATTGCAGGTAGGGTTGTCAGCTGCTGTCGTTCCTGTGGTAAGAGTGTTCTACATTCCACTATCACTAAAGAGATATATCTCTTTAACTGGACCTTTCTTCTTCAATTACCCACTTTAAAAAATCCTTATATAGACTGGGTTCTTTTTCTCCCCTTGGGTACAAACATGATATTATCCACCATAGAAAAATTGAAACATATTGAAGAACAAAAAATCAGAAAACAAATGCTGTAGATATAAATAATATTGATACCTTGATGTGGTTCCTTCTCATTCCCCCCTTCCATATTTATACCTTTTATTTCTAAACCATGGAATTGATGCTTAGATGGGTAGTATTCTCCTCCAAGCTCTTTCCTGTTTTACAGAATCAGCTGTTTTAGATCCTAGCCCCTGACCCCAGGCGGTCAGTCCAAGGTGGGCATCAGGTATTCAGACAGCTTGTACTTGCCCCTTCTTTGGGATTCAAGCAGATAGTATCAAGGACTGATGCTACAATGCCACATTGAGGTGGAATTCAAATTTACATTGAATACCTAAAACTCTATTGGAGAGGATGGTGGGCAAGAGGTAGAGAGAGAAGACAGAGTGAGAAGCAGAGGAGATGGCGTGAGCCTGAGGGATTCCCTGTGTCCTGACACTAAATCTTGCAGTGATTATTTTGAGTTAGTCTTTGAATTTATTCTCAAATCCTTCTTGAATAAGAGACCTATCTATTGGATTCTGATCTTTTTCTAACAATTCTTGAGCAAGATGACAGTTTTATAATTTTCCTTTTCACTACTTCATCATTTTATTTGTATAATCAAGTGATAGTTTTGGTGCTATAGTGGACACCGAGACTGTTCAATATTTATGGTACAAGTGTGATGCAATTAAATGTGGTTTTAAATAGGACTGAGTTTCAATGCCAGGGCTTGACACTTGTTTTCTGTGTGACTTGAGAAAATGATTTATACACCCTGTATCTTAGTTCCTTCACCTGTAAGATGGTTTTAGCAAATCTAAGTTGCTTAAACATAATCTGTCATGGAAGTAAGGGCTTCATAGATTTCATCATCATCTTTCATGATCATGATCTCATATCCTTGGTTATTGTTTAGGGGGGGTCTCCATATTTTCAACATGATAAAACTGGAGTGAACATCCTTATAGTTGTATATTCATGCTTGATTATTTCTTGAGATAAATGCCTAAAAGTTGGCATCATTGAAGCAAAGATTATGGACTTGCAAAATGTTTCAAAACATGTATTATTGTTGCTTTTTATGGATATTTTAAGTTTCTCATACTCCAATCTTCACTCTTCTTTTTCCTTGTCCACAATTTCAGACAGGGACAGGACATTCTTCCTGGGTCCAAGATTTGTTCTATGCTCACCTTCCAGCAAAAATGAAAGCAGTGTCACATCTGAAATTTCAGGTTTTCAGGTAGATAGAGGCTATTTATTTACTGACTCATATACCAAGTGTAATTTCATATATAGATTAAGTTTATAAATTAAGTTTATATATTTTTAGAGCTGATTCCAGTGCCACTAATCATCAAGTGCACTTTAGAGCAATTGCAGGAAGAGTTCCAGATACTTCTAAGATCGTCAGATCTTAGACAAGACTTATGACATTTATAAAATCCTGCCTATTTAGAAATAGGGAACTATTACAGGGGAACTGCTTTTCTGATCTGCCTGGAATTATCTCCCATGTGCAGATCCTACCCTGGTTTCCCGGGGCAGGAAATAGCAACAAGAAATTCAATGAGATGTTTCTTCGAGTTATCCACTGTGCCAGGCACTGGAAAAATGCAGATAACCTAGCGTGGTCCTTATTCTCAAAGAGCAGAGTCTGCTGAAGCAGTAGCTATGCAAATAAATGCAGCACAAAGTTAGATTTGCAGGAAGAGAGGTGTATACTCTAAGGAAAACCCTAAGAAGGGGGGAATCTCTGGACTGGAGTCCATATGCTATTGACTGTTTCATCCCCAGAGGATTTTATTTGGACAAGTGTTACATCATTATTTTTTCCTAGTTGCCAATAGTTGCTTATTTGTTGGCAAGTACCCACTGACTATTTCAGGTAAAACAGATGCAGATGTCTATCTTACCTGGAAAGAAAAGGAAGATGTGGTTCCCTTTTTCCCCACAACCTCCATCAATCCTAATGGATTACCTTATTTATGTGTGGTTCTGAGAATATGTGACCATTTGCTTAGCAGAAGGGGGTGCTTAGTATCTCACAGGATATCAGGGTAAGTACAGAGAGAGCTGGGAGCATCAGGGAGAAGCAGTGTACATACATAGTGGAAAGTGCAGCATCCTTAGAAGGCAGAATAGCATGTGCAAAGTACAGAGGCTTCTTACACGAGGAGCCTTCTTTGACCAGGGCAAGCAGACTAGGACAGACACTCGGGTATTGGAGGTCAGAGAATCCAAAGTAAGAATGGGAGATGTGTCTAGTTACCATTCAGATTTTGTTCTATAAACCCTGGATCTAGCTGGGTGTGGTGGTGCACCTCAATCTGCTATTTAATAGGAGAATGACTAACAGTGTCCACTAGCTGACCTCACAGTGGCGCCTAGCAAAGTACCCAATATGCGGAACCTCATTAAATCCTGACACAGAGTCCATGAGACCTGCCTTGTATTACCCCCACCAGGTAAGATGAGCAGGAGGTTGGTTAAGTGACTTCCCCAAGGTCACAATCAGGAAGTGGCAGAGCGGAGCATGCAGTTGTATCAGGTGGGCACTGGCCAGATGGCATCCATGGCGCAGGATCATTTGCCTAGCAGCAAAGCTGGGATTGTCCTGGGGAGGCTGCTGGGAGATAGCTCAGTGGCTAGGCGGGAGGGCTAATGCCTTCCCATAGGCAGCACCAGCACCATGCAGCCAGACCCTGGCCGGACGGGTAGATGTGGAGAAAGATGCCTCTGGAAGACCCTCCCTCACCAAACCCGCAGCGGTGGGCATCTCGGCTGCCTTCTTTGCTTTGCATAGCTCTGTGCATCTGCCCCAGACTTGCTCCTATCCGTTCCCAAGAGCCGGATGCGCACACCCCAACTGGTCGATGTGACGTTCTTAAACGCCAGGAGGAATTATGCTTTATTTGCCATATATATGCGGATATATATCATATAATATAATATAAAATTATATATTTATATCTATCTATCTATCTATCTATCTATCTATCTATCTATCTATCTATCTATCTATCTATCTATCTATCTATCTATCTATCTATCTATCTATCTATCTATCTATCTATCTATCTATCTATCTATCTATCTATCTATCTATCTATCATCTATCTATCTATCTCCCTCCTTGCAGAACCACGCGGCCTCTTCCACACAGTTCCTTTCCAAAGACGAACCTCCTTTCCACATTCTCCTTTCCAACTCTTTTCCAAAACGAGGAAAAGTAAGATGGGGAAGTTATTTAAAAGTGCAAAACCCTTTTAAGAGTCAATGTCACATTTATTGCCATAAAATATTTTGCTCTGTCTGTGAGACATCTGGTTCCCATTACGCACAGTCCTGGGTACTTGAGTTCACCAGCCATTTTGCATACAAAGTAGCAGGCTTGTGAAATCCGTACCCAGCCTCCGCCAGGGCCGAGCTGCACTGGACGATGCTTCCAGACATCCCTGCTCTCACCAAATTTATTCTGACCGATTGACTTTCAAGGTCCTTTTCTTCAGCTTTACCTGCAGGACCAGATCGCCTATGTCTGAGACACGAAGAACTTCCAAACCCTGGGGTGTTTGCTTTGTGTCATGGTATGGGCCGAATATCTAGGATCTAGCGCTGAAGTCAATGAAACATCTACATCTTAAGTCTATATTTCCTAGGAACATTGACCCAGAAATGAGAAACACAATATGGAATGTTTGCTAATGAGTCATGAATTTCATTATAATTGCTTCCACATTCGCGAGCGCTCCTTTAAACCATCTAATCTTGACATCCCCTGCAACAATCCCATGTGTTGTAAATGATTTTGTTTTATTTCTTAGGTTACTGTTAAGGGCTTATTTTATGGTTCGTTTCATTTTCTTAAAGAAAACCACACACGTGAGAGCGTGTGCGCAAACACACGGAGGCTGACGGGGCACCCACACATCCCTGAGGGGGTCCCCCCCCCTCCCGTGCGCCCTGGAGTTTTTGAAATAAAATAATTACGAAGCCAAACGGAACTTCCATCCTTTGGTTTGGAAAAGGAAATAAACACACGGAGGAAGCACGTTCAGATAGAGTCTATTTCCCCCCAAGTTTTAATTCAGGTTTCTGAGCGAGAAAGTCGCGATGACCTTGTCCTGGAGAACTGGTCTCTCTCTGTCCCTGGACTTGAGACTCGGAACAGAACACACAGCCACAACCAGCACTCGGTACAGTCCTAGTGGAAAATAAGTACGACTTTAAAAAACTGTGGCTATTATAAAGCCATCTATTAGTGTCCTATGACATTGGCGCTTAAAGTGACTGATGCTAATTGGGTGATTTGGTTCATGGCAAACGCTAAGGAGCTGCAGGATCTTTCGGGTATTTTCTCTCTTTTGGGATATTTTAAAGTGAATTTTCTTTAGAATAGAGCTGTGTGTTTGACACATAAAGACAGGGTGGCAATCAGCTCTCAGTTCTAATAGAACCAGAGGTCATTATAGTTGCCTCTTCTCTGATTCTTGAATCAGTAAGTCAACTATTAAGGACATGCTTACTTTTTTCTCCCTTGCCTTGAAGAGAAGCTCTGTCTTTTCAACTTGAGGATGTTTTCCCAAGGAAGTGAAGGGGGATATCTTTTTCTTTGGAGACTAGCTCTCGCTGTGTTGCCCGGGGTACCACAGACTCTAGTGATCCCCAGCCTCAGCCTCCCAGGAAGCTGGGATTACAGGCACCTGCCACAGCACCCAGCTCTTTTTTTTGAGACTAGGTCTCGCTATGTTGCTTGGAGTAGTCTCGAACCTGTGAACTCAAGCGATCCCAGGCCTCTTGCTTCCCAGTGCTTGGATCACAGGCGTGCAGCACTACATTCAGCTAGGATGTCTTTCTTTAAAGAGGCTTGCTGTCAACCAGGGAGACATTTGAAACGATAAGTCTCACATCCTTGGGAAGCTTTTCTGGACAAGAGGACATTGTAAGGTCCCACCTTGAGTTGAACCTCATTCTAACAGGTTATCACAAAACTCCAGGGAGTTTTGAGCAGCTGTGCTTGTCAGATGCACCTACTAAGGAGTTTATAGGTTTCATGAAAAGAAGGGAGAGTATGGGAGGATGCACTGGTCTTTGGATTTAGCTTTATGTTTACGACATCAGCAGGCTTTTTTTGTTGTTGTTGATCAGTTTTGTCATATGGACAGCAAGAAGTTTATTCATGGAATACAGTTGCAGCTCTTCATGCTAAGGGAATTCTTGTTGAGCTTACATATTTCATTAATTTAAAATAAACTGACATCATCCTTTTGTTGATGTACATATGGATTTTTAGGTAGTGGTTTTCAGATCGCTCAGTAATAGAAAAATTGGCTCTTCTCCTTTAGACTTTTGAGGCAATGTTTGTGGTATTCATGTATCTATTGTAACCTCTTGAATGTGTAATTAAAACCCCAGTAATCTGGCTGGAGAATAAACACCCACCTTATTTATTTCTCTCTAAATTGGACTTTTTCTCTTTAAAAAAGTGGGTAAAGCTAAGTAGAAAGAAGTTTAAAGATACACTGACTAGCTTATAAAGTGGTGTCTTTTTTCCCCAAAGCCTGGAATCCACAGAAGAAAGCAGACATATTTGTTATTGACCTAAACTAGGATAAAAAGAAGAGATAAGATCACCACTGTCAGCACTTTGTTTATGAAAACATTCTTTTGTGAATATGCTTGAAACAGGGAGAAAAGTAAGGTGTCTCCCTCTTCTAGCATATTTTAGATGCTACCTTGACTGATGCCAAAGGACAGTGTCCACAATTAGGGAGGGTGCCACCTTTCCTGTGTGCCAATGTGGTTGGTGTGCAGTGAGAACATTTCATCCTGCCTATTTTTCTTAGATATTCTAAAATATAAACATAAAATAGATACATATCAAATGATATACAAATATGATGCATATATGTTTATATACCTTAGATAATATAATATAAATTTAAGTGTGCTTTTAAAAAAAAGTTATATTTTAATTTAAAAGAGTTTAAGCCTTTTAAGAAGTTGTGAGAGGACAGAACAATCGGCTCTCACCCAATTTTCCTCAGAGATAACATTTGATATGTCTTCGTATCTCCTCAAAGTTAGGAAATTGATTTAGTACTGTTAACTCCGGAATAGATCTTCTGTAAACTTGAATACTTTTTTACACCACATGCTCTTTTGGATGTATATTAATATGTTGAAATTTACTAGCCACTAGGGTTAAGACAGCATCTCTCACCAGAGGATACTCACCAGAGGATGTAAGATTATCAGATGATGTAGTTTAATTTGTCCTGCCCCTAACTAAAGAAAAGGTAGTGAGCCAGGTACAGTGGTGGCCTGTAATCTCAGCTATTCGGGAGGCTGAGGCTAGGAATCACTTGAGTCCACAAGTGTGGGACTACCCCGGGCAACATAGGGAGACCTAGTCTCTTAAAAAAAGAGACTGTTGATTGCTTTATTCATACATTAATTAACAAAAAAAAAATGACTCAATTCTCTAGCAAGTGCCAACTGGACATACAGAGTTTGGAAACGATTTTGCTTCAAAAATCTCACAGATGGAGATAGGAAGAACGTCAACAACAATAACACAGGACATTTTCTATCATAGGACAAACAAAAGATATTAATATTTCTAAGTACGTGTGAGTCCCAGGCACTGCAGCAGGCATAACCCACCAAGTGACAAGATGCATACCTCTGCTGTTCTTTTGTCTTATCATTGAGTGGAGTAGACAAGAACACTGAGAAGCAGTGACCTCATAGTTTTCTAGCAGGGGTAGGGGTTCAGGTAGGTAGGGCTTGACCTGGTCAAGAGCTGCATGCAACAAGGTGACTCAGAACCATGTCATATAGCCATGGTCAGTATTCCAAGATACTGAAAATGACTATTGCATCTTTGGACCAGCTCCAACACTATTTCATTAGAGCCTGTGTAGCATCTTTTAGCTTTTCTATAACATTGGAGCAGAAGGTTTGCGAACACAATAGCAGTCATTGTTTCTTGGAACTGACTCAAAATCAGTTTTGATTCTGAGTCAGTTCCAAGATTATCATCTTTTATATCATATTGGATATGCCACTTCTTCCCCACTCTCCCTGGGAGGTTTGGTGTGGGCTTATAGGAGACCTGACTTATAGAGGAGTGTGTTTTCTTGCCATAAAGCTCTAGAACATGGTTGGTGGTCAATGCTGGGAAATGAAACCATTGCAGGTTTCCTTCTTAAATCAAGGTTCTTTATTCAAACTGTGACCACAGTATCACATCTGACTCACTACCGATACGTTCACGTGCATCTTCTGCTTAGAACACCCTAGTTACTTTCCATTGGACATAAAAAGTTACTCCAAATTCCTACAGGTGTATTACATTCTGGACTGTCCCTGCCCATCTATGTCCTCAGCTGTGTTACTTTAGTCTTAGTTCCTAGTGGTCCAGTCATGTCATGCTGTTTAATATTCCTTTAATTTGACAAGCTGCCTTCTCTCACTCCTGGTCCTTTGCAGACTCTGCATAAAGAAACTCTTTCCCTCCCTGCTCCACACCTTTGCCTATAATCACTTTCTTTAGGCTTCTGTCTTAAGACTTTCTAGATGAAGCATTTATCTATATTAAGTCCTCACTGCGAGTCCCATTTCACCATCACTTCATTGATTAGAGTGTGCTGTTAGGTTTAATGGTGTGATTCAATATCTGTCTTTCTCATTAGACTGTACGTACCAAGAGGGCAAGCAAGGATGATGTTTGCTTTTGTGATCATGTCCTCCAGCTTCAGTATTTGTTAAATGAATAATTAGATGAATAAATGGGTGATGTAGCAACACCCCCCTCCCTCTCATTTCTTCTGTATGTACGGGTGAGGCAACAGCTGGGATTTGGACCTATTTATCCACCATGGTGCATTTCTAAAGTCTTCTCTAACTCAAGTTCAGGCAGCAATAGTTTTTCAAAGGAAGTTGTGGCTGACATGATGTGGCCTTTGATTTTGTCTACTCCTGTGGTTTTGGCTTTTGATGTGTAATCTGGGATAGTTGTCATGTTGAGGACTTCAAGGAGCAAATCACAGCTCAGTTGTCTGGTCTTGGTCAAAGTGGTGGTCCTATTTTTTGCAAAGAACATTCCAGAGCTGCTCTACTAAGCTAGGGGCTTGGGCATGACACTTTGTAGTGTGGGACCTACATGGAGGTCCTACAGGAGAGGAAAGCACTGCAGCAGACAGGTCCTGTATATCCTTGCAAGGGTTTGTAGCTGCTGGATTCTAGAGTCAGGCCCTATCTTCATTGGCTTCAAGATGGCAGAGGCCTTTCTTGGAGGAGAGAGGCTCATGTGCAGAGACCAAATCCAAGAAAGATTTGGAACAGGGATAGAGCTAGAAATAAGGTGGCATTTCCAAGGAGAGATGACGTTGGAGTTTAGATTTTATTTATTTATTTATTTATTTATCTATCTATTTATTTATTTATTTATACCAGATCTTGATATTTTTGCCTGTGAAACTGCAGGCTCACATTGTCTGGGGTACCATAGACTCAAGCAAACCCCAGCCTCAGCTTCCCAGGTAGCTGGGGTTACAGGCACGTGCCACCACACCCAGCTATATTTTTTTGGAACTAGGTCTCACTAAGTGCCCCCAGCGGGGCTTGAACTGCGATTTCTGGCCCCGGCCACAGCTTCCTAGGCTGCTTCTTACAGGCATGTGCCACCATGCCTGGCCAAGTTTAGATTGATGGTCAGGATTGAGTTAGATCTATTGAAATAGGTGATGAAGGGCAAAGGACTGGGTAGAGGAAGAAGCCTTTGCAAAGGCCTGGTGGGATGTTTCATTAAACAATTCAGCTGGATCTCTTTTGGACATGGGCATTTATCTATTGAAAAGAGTGGTCTTTCCCCAGTTCCTCAAATTTGAACTATTTAGATAATTGCTTCAATTTTGTTGCTCATATATATCTAAGCATATTTTTAACCAAACAGATTACTTATTTTATATTTAGGCAACATGGTAGACAACAATGTAGTGTGAACTCCATCCATTTCTCTGTACATTTTCATCAAGGTGTGCATGTGGTATGTATGCTAATATTCAATTGCCAACCTTGCTCAGATACAAATAAAGGCTGTAAGTCTTATTTCTGTATGGAGCTCTGGGTTCTGGAGTACTTCCGTTTACAGTAGTTAGTAAGAGGCAGCATGTTTTGCCAGATGAGAGCAGAGATTTTGGAGCTAAAGTTCTGTAAACAAGATTCAGCTTTTCATTTACTGACTTGTGACTGGTGATAAGTCTGTTCACCTCTCTGGATCTCAATTTTCCCCTCTGAGTTTGGGGCGATGATAAAATTGTTTGCCTCATTTATCTCATGTATTATTTATTGGATATAATGTAGATGAAAGAACTCCAGCACTATTTAGTGCTTACTATGAAGCATTATTGTTTTAGAATACATATACTCAATGTGGCTTAAAGGAAGTGAACTCTGTAAGTGCAGAGGTGACTTCATACTCCATGTCACTTGACAATATCAATAGCATATTTCAAGTGTGGCACCAAGATGGCAGCTGGACCTTCCAAGTCTCAAAGAACAATGACAATGTCAGTTTCTTATGTTATAGGTTTATACTTTAAACCATCATCCAGTGCTGAGAACGTTTGGTCAAACTTGATTTTTAGCAAGAAAAGTACCCAACAAATGTTCATGAAGTATTTCGGAGTAGCTCATTTTGAAGTATTTCTGGAGAGTTTATAACATTAGAATCAGAGATCTGCGCCTGCCCTGATCAGCAGCACCTGCAGCTGCTGGTGAACCTAGGCCAGCGGCTGCACCCACCGAGCAACCATACAGCACCCACTGGGCCCCTCTGCCGTCGACCTGGTGGGTAAGGGGGATGCAGGGGCCAGCCGGGACCCCTGGACCTGACTGGCATGGGCAAGACTGGATCCATCCTTGATCCAAGAATAGTGGGGGGGAGGAGGATGATACCCTTGGATGACACCCTTGCTGCTTCACCCTCACGCCACTTAGCTCACAGGAGGACTAATAGCATAAACATGCACACAGTGAATAGAGCGGATGAGGGGCCAGAAGAGAGTTGTGCAAACACATGTGTTGGACACAGAACAAGGATCATTCAGAAAGATAGTAGACGCTGGAATGGAGAAACAGACCTTCATCTATGGCTTCACTGGAAGCTCTGGAACTTGGCACCCAAGGAAACATCGCTCCCTCCCCAAGCCTTGGGAGAGGAGGCCTGCAGAGTCAGGGCATTGGCTCCACAGCAAATCTGCAAATGGACGAAGAGGAGATGACCTGCAAGGCCCATCAGTGGATGCCTGCCCTCAGCGAGAAACCTCCTCACTGACAATGGCTGGGGGAAAGGATCCCCAAGGCCAGAGGTCAGAGAAATGAGGTGCAGAGATAGTGGAATGGCAAGGAGATCATACTGGAACCAGCAACTAGAAGACACTGATAGACCCCAAGTGAACATGGGCTCGGTGCCCAATAAAAAGCAAAGGACTACAAACCATCAAGCACAATGTGCTGTGGGCCTGGAACACAGTCCCTCATCCGACAAATGGACACAGCCGCAGAAAAAGAGACAAAGGACCAATGAACCCAACATAAACCGAAAAAGAACAATGAGAGTGGAGACTGAGAGAACACAGGGGGAGAGGGGTGGAGGAGGGAAGGCATGCCAGTAACAATTTACCTTATTTACTTATGCAAGAATTTATAAGAATTAAGAAATAAAATTTAAAAATTAAAAAAAAAAACAATCACTTTCTAGGACATAGTATAAACTTTTCCAAAAGAAGCATTAGAATAACTAGGGTGAAATACACAATTTATATATCACAAAAGATTATTCTAATCATTAATTTAAAAAATCATAAATCTAAAAATGCACACCCTATCAATAATAAAAAATTAAGAAGACCGTTTTGCTATAAAATTAGTTTCCTGGAAAATCAAGTAGGGTTCATTTTAGGAGAACAGAGAGGAAATTTCAGGGAAAGCTTTCCAGAAAGTGTTTGGTGGGTACACGAATAGGGTTGCGGATGAGTGGCAGGGAAGAGAAATGTGGAAATGATACAGTAACTAACATCTTGATAAAGAAGCCAACTTAAAAATCATTTCAGACCATAATAGAAACTTTGTTTCATTTTATGTTTTTTTTTCCCTTTCTATTACTATATTGCCAGTTGGGATGCTCTCCCCCCTTTACTTCCACATTTCATGCAACTAACGAAAAGACATATTACACTATAGCCCAAGAAGAACACAAATGGCTTTGGAAAGACACCAACTGTAAGTGATCATTCTCACTAGCTCATTGGTGCAAACCTCTGACAGCTGGTGCATGTAGGAAGAAAAGAATGTTTTTGCGTCAACTTCCAAGATCAAAGCTTTGGATCTTGAAAAGACAAGACCAGGGGTCTTGAGTACAAGCCACTTAAGAATGACTGCTTAATACACGGTGCCTGACTTGCTCCTACCGCCAAATAAAGGCTTGAGAGGTTGTCCCACAACTTACTGGGAGATGGAGCGCATGTTTTGGTCAGCTGGAGTCTCATGGGACACCAGGTCACTCTGACACTTGCCAGAGTGCCTGGGGTCTTCATGGACTCGAAGTGATGTGCTTTGCACATAGCCACCTCATCCACCTAGAGCAGCCCAGCCTAGCTTCTGGATGGTTCTGGAATATGGGGATCCTACTTCTCCTACTACCTGGCCATTTGTTTTCCTCCTCTCCAGTGGAGAGTTCTCCACATGGAGGTGAACAGTTAGGCACACACACTACATCTTTAAGAAATAGTTTACTTGTGAATCAGTAAATGTAGCAGACAAAGCAGTCATTACTTATGCATTCCTGCATACCCTGCAAGGTGAAAATAATAGAATAAACATCATATACTTCATTATGATATCGGTTTACACTTCCAGGGTACACAAAAAGAGGCCATTTCATCAAGCTAATTGCCTGAAAGTAAAAGAGAGAGAACTTTAGCTATTAGTCTATTATGGGGCTTTTTTCTTAATCACAAATAGGGCCCTGTGTCCCTGGGGGGATGTGTATTCTAATTTACAATTGAACTACAGATCACAGCAATCAATCTCAGGCAGCACTTTTACAGTGTAATTGCTGCAACATAACAAATAATAATAATAAAAAAAAGACAAGAAGAAGGAGAAGAAGGCCTAAACTGGGCTTCAGCTCGAGGTGGAGATATTTCCAGGCTCTAGCTCAGGGTGGGAGGGAGGGAAAGAACGCCTTGGATATGAATATGCAATGAGGCTCATTAGCGGCCCAGCGTTGCCGTGACGAATGGCATTATCCTCGGCTTGGTGCTGCCTAAACATGAATTTTCTAACGACCCATTTATCATGACTTGTCATGGGCACTGTACTGTACTTTCTTCCAGCGCACACACCTTTCCCTATTATGATGGCAGAAACCTCTTCCCTTGTATTATTATTGTTTCCTTTTTCATTGATTTCTGGGTCTTCAAAGCAAGTTGCGTAGCAGCCATGATGTGATGTGTGACTTCAGAAAGTTGAAGAGCTGACACTTGGTCATCATTTCCATCTTCCAGGAACTGAAAGAAAGGGCAGGCTAAACTTCTCAAGTCGTTTCCTCATGGGTGAGCTTTTTCTCAGTGGTATTCTGACCCTGCGGGTTTTTTGTTTTTTTTTTAATTTATCATTAACTAGGTTGTTTTCTTTGGTTTACTTCATCCCCCTTTTTTGTACTCCAGTGTCTTAAAAGTAGAACTCTAAAGTTCTGAGGTCTTTTCCAAAAAGCTTGCAAACCGTGGCATAAAAGTAGATGAAGATGCTGGAAAGGTTTTTAGTGTTTACCATTTGAGAAATACAGGAGATGGTTTCTCACTTCCAAACCTACTTATATTTTTAAGGGGGAAGCTTGGCCAGTTCTTTGATGAGGAAGTTCCAGAATGTACAACTTACCAAGAGCAAAAGAGACAGAAGGGAATCTCCCTTGACAGAATGCATGAGTTCTGCTCAACTGGTCATAAACCAGCTGTCTGAAAAGGCTTGAGTCTTTGCCTTGAAGGACCAAGGGGCCCAAGTGTGACCAGGTGAAGCCTCCAGTCCAAGAGTAGGGGCTGAGATATCCAGAAGTGACTCACCAGTGCTGCCAGTGACGGGCTTAAGTCTAGTCGACATAGTTGTCTAAAGAGAACAGAGCAGAAATGATGCCTCCACTCAGCTAAGTGATGTTCAGGAAGGACAACAGAACATGGGATAGTTGATCCCATAATGCTTTGCACACTCAGGGATTGTAATCAATCTTGCATGTAATTTGTAAACAGTAAATAAATATTTGACCTAAACTTTTGGAATGAAAAGCTCCCTGTTGTGCTGTGAACGCTATACTAGCACAATTGATACTTTTACATAGTCATACACATTTATAACAAGAGATAAAGATGGTTTCAGGTGACAAGGTGATGGGACAACCTCATGGTAAACAATGACTATATATATGTATGTGTGTGTATGTGTATTATGCCATGTGCAATCAATAATAAAAAAATAATAAAAAAACATAAAAATCAATATGCCACAAAAATATTTATCTATTAATACAGTTATTTTACATGTCAATTATAGATCAGTAAATTTATATAACAAGTGGCATCATTTATGTCATTAATATGAATAAATGCAAGTTAATGCTAAAATATTTTATAGGTTACTAAGAGTTTTATATTTGCAAAGTCTTTTGACATTCTAAAGATATTCTAAATCAGAGCCTCAGGTTAACTGGGGGGCACAAGACTATTATTCCCATTTTAAAGAAGAGAAAAATCAAGGCTTAGAGCTAAGTGATGGATGGTCAGAAAATGGATGGGTGGGGGCACAACATCAGTTCTTTAAAAACTTAGGTCACTGCTTCAATATCCTCAGTCACCAGAGTAGACACTGTTTCTGAAATACAAAGTTATCTTGTTAGTGAACACTGGGGATCTAGGATTAAGTGAGCAACGTAGGGAAAGAAATTTGAAAATATAGATGGACATTTATACAAGGGGATCTGTTAGTCTTCTATTTACTAGATTTGGAGATAGCAAATAAAATTAAGTTGCCCTTCCGACCATCTAAACTGAATTATCTTGTTTTATTGAAAGGTATAGAAAATGTTTTTCAGCACAGACATGGCCACCATTCTGGCTTTATCCATGGGCATAATATTTGTTTATAAAGAAAATATTTTTGTGTTTTCCCCTTTGAATGAATTAAACAGAACTTTCAGAGATATTTTGGTCAAGAAGGAATTCAAATCTTAGCAAATGGCATTAAAGAACATAGTGATGATGCCTGCATTGTTAAGACTGTGTCTACATGACATTGGACATCTGGATGAAAATGGAAAAAAATGAGTAAAAAAAACTTGATGTTTTGTTTACTTGATACCAGGCCTCTGAATCTTTAACATCTGGATTTCTGACTCTTGTTCACCCAGGTCTTGTCTGAGGGTTTGCCATTATAGTCAGAAAGGTAAGAAAGAAAATTTACTAGCACTATTAGCAAATTAGATCATTTTTTGCATTTACTTCATCTACAAATATTAACTAATTATTCTATTTACCATAACATTTAATGAATAGATGTGTCCGCCAGGCAAGTAAATACAGGAAGAAAAGATGTAATTAGGTGATTTAAAAAGAAAACTTGGCTTGGAGTATATTTGCATCTTGGTCCTGGTTTACTGGCAGTACATTTCCTTGGGCAAAAATCCTCTCAGGTTCTCAGACAACAGTTTTCTCTCCTGGGGAGTCATCTCCTCATGTGTAATGAGGATCTGTGAATTGACAATGTGTTTTGACAATTGTAAAATTTAGTAAACACTTAGTAACATATGAGATATGTCTAGGAATAGACATTTTCTTTGCCAAATGAATTATCTGGCCTGATAAAATCAGTGTAAACCCACTCTCTTAGCAGCCCCTGACATGCCTGAGGCTGGACCCTAAAAAGGCAGCGACTGAAACAGAACTTCAAAGCCTCCATTGCAATGAAAAGCACCTTATGTGACTGACATTTTTTGGTGATCTTATCTAAAAAAGTTATCATAATTATTGAACATTTCCTCTGTAGCTTATTCTCAATCCAATCAGTTATAATGAAAATAGTCTGTTTGCTTTTTATATTCTCAAGTTTTCTAAATGATTCGTGCTTCCTCGAGATATCCGATTAATTGGACACACAACCCAGATGAAAAGACTGAAACCCAAGAGTATATAAAAAAACATAAAGTTGTTGCAATTTAAGTGCCTTCAAAAGATCTAATTTGATTTTTAAAAGCAATTCTGCAGATGTGAAAATTAAAGGCAGGCAGAAACAAGATATGGTGTAATGAATGTGTAGGTTAAGAAGCATTTAGAGGTTCCAGTAGCCTTATTCCGAATTTTCTTATTTAACTGTTAGGTTGGAACAATTGGGTCCAGAACACAATAGAAACTGCTGAAGTTTATGGCTTGTTATTTCCTTTATTGGATTACCCCATTACTCCTGTGCTTCTGAAACAACTTGGTATCTGCATGTGGATTTTCAAGCCCACTACCCATCCAGCAGATTTCAAATTCTAATAAAGTAAAATGGTCTCTCCACTTGATTTGTCTTGACTGTTTCACCGATGAGCCCTTCCCCTTCCCCCCGGGAGCCAATGGTATACTTGTTCCCACTTCAAAAAAAAAAAAAAAAAAGAAAATTAAAAAAAAATCCTTCTACTGGCTTTAATGACATCTTCAGTCATTAATGAGTTAATAAAAATCTCAAAGTCATCTGGGGCTAGATAAGGAGGAAGAAAGAAAAGTATTGTACTGTAATGACGGGCTCCTGCTGCCCTCGTAGATGTCAGGGGTCAGTCATGTTAAGAATGTGTGTGTCCAATCATCTGCTGATTCTTATCAGTCAGCCCTCCAGCAGGAACTGACAAGGGCCAGTTTGGAGTCACAATGAATAAACAATGACTCTTTGGCTTGTTGGGGGCTGTGTGATAGAGTGAGGGGTGTACATATACTAAAACACGATGACATTAACAATCAATATACCAATTAACGGACAAGTTATTGGATGAGGCATTCACGGGTCTTCAGCCTTCTTGCTCTCTGAAGAGGCCTCAAGTGGAGAGACTCCCTGTGCTTGGGGTTGGGCTGGGTAAAGGCCTGAGACCTTAAGCTCTGATTTGAAAGCCACGCCCTCCTCCCAGCTCAAGCTGTTCAGGAATGGATGTGTGGAGCCCTTGGAGAATTCACTCAAAATGCAGATTCCTGAGGCTTTTTCCTAGAGATTCCATCCCAGGAGTTTGGTGAGAGGGCTGACACTTGGTGCTTGCAGCGAAGCTTCCAGAGAATTGTCATCAGGGAGCAGCTGTGCAGCTATCTTCCCCAATGTGTCCCTGACCAGCAGTATCTACCTCAGGAAAATCCTAGGAAAGCAGTCTCCAGCCCTGCCCTGGACTGCAAGGAAGAGTCTCTGGACTCTTGCATAGAGGTGCACTCTACATATTGAGACATAAGAACAGAGCCCACAGGAAACAATATAACATCTTATCCCCCCCATCCGCCCCAGCACCCTAGGGCAAGTTGTTACTCACACTAGTTAAGATGCTGAAGTGTGCAAATGATTTACTTAAAAAATCCAATGAGAACAGATCCAAGCTTATCTCTACAATTGCATCACTCATTCCCAAGCACACTGTTCGGTTGTCCTAACTGGTCTCCATGTCTGAATGCCTTTGGTTGTAATTGAAGGGAAAGAGTAAACATGGTTTTTCATCTCTTATTTAAAGTAGAAAGGGAAAGCGGGTCTGTCAGTCATCTTGAGCCAAAAAGAAAACTGAGGAAAATCGATGTTGTAAAGCATCTGTTTACTAATGAATATTTCTTTTCTTTTTCTTTCTTTCTTTTTTTTTTTTTTTTTGAGACTAGACCTTGCAATGTTGCCCTGGGGCAGTTCTGATCCCATGGACTCAAGTGATCCCCAGCCTTAGCCTCCCAGGCAGCTGGGATTACCGGGGCCTGCCACTGCACCTGGCTGCTTTTTCCAGACCAGTTCTCGCAATGTTGGCCAGGGTAGTCTCTAACCCGTGAACTCAAGTGATCCCAGGCCTTTTGCCTCCCAGTGCTTGGATTACAGGCATGCACCACCATGCCTGGCTAATGAATATTTCTGATAGTCATCTGGGGATTCTGTGCCCACAGGCTGTCTTCTGCCTTAGTGAACTCTAAAAGAAAAAGGACAGGGAACTGGATCTCTTATGAGAGGGAAATATCAGAACCCAAGGCTGCCATTTTACCAGGAGGAGGGGCCAAGGCCTTCTACCTTGAGTTTAGGGATTGCCCTCATGTTGGCTGAATCTTACTTGAAGGGCAGCCCAGAGCTCGTAAACTTTCAGAAGGGGTGGGCTAGGCTGCCAGACGCACAGTAGGTTTAAATCAGTGTTCCCCGAGAACATTGTCAAGGCTTTGAGCATAGTACAAAAAAAAGACCAAATGCAAAACATCTGGTTTTAAATGAGCATTTCTATTAAAGTGAGTTAAGTGGGATTTATTTTCAGCAGTGACCTCCAGCACACCAGCATCCTCGCTGATTCTCCAGTAAGACTCTCTTAGCAAGCATGAACTGGTAGAATTAGCTTTCTGATCACCAACCTTTAGGGATCGTAGATTCTAATCTAGTATGATAGTAGACACCTGTGGGTAAAAGTGAGTTCTCCTAGGTCTTGGAGGGGAAGGAAACTCTCTTTGTGATAATTCATTAAACCCTCTGTGTCTGGCATCAACATTAATTATGTGGTGGCTTGAAGCCAACAAGAAGGTTTATGTAACCATCACCAAAGAGTTAAAGAAGTTGTCCAGCTGTTGATGGTCTGGTTAAATCATCCCTGAATTGTTGGCATATCTCCCAGAACAGGTACTCATTAAAAAAAAAAAAAAGAAAGAAAGAAAGAAACCTGGATCTTACTAGTAAGATCACCTTATGTTTTCATCAATGAGGGATAATTCTACTGCAACCCCATAAGCAGTTTTGGAGAGTCCTTATGAGCACATGGGTTGCCGGCCTGATGTGGAGATGTGGCCAAGTTTCATGGCCCCCAGAGATAGGTCTGCCTTATATTTCTACCTCGCTGGGCTCCAGATGGCTGGGGCCATAGTGGCGGCTATCTTTGTTCCCACACTGGCAATTCCTGAAGGTAACAGGAGGCTGGGGGTATATATGTCCTACAGGAACCAGGCCAGTGGGATTTTAAGCACATCCTTGGTTGTAGGACTTCTTTCTTGAAGTTTTTTGGCAGGGCTATGCATTAATGCCAAATGTTAATTCTTGCTAGGGACATGATGTCTTATAAATGTTAAGAGCGAATATCATCTTTCCCAGTGAAGTGAAGGTACTTTAAAGGCCATGTGAAGAAAATGGATTGGTTTCCCAAGTCACATCTGTAGGTCACGTGCTTGTCTATAAAGCGCATCTTGGCTAACGCTCCCCCCCCCCCCATTTGTTACACAAGAGTTGGAAGGCATTCTCACATGGAAGAAAGAAGAGAACTTAACTGGCACTTGAAAGATGTGTAAAGATTAAAAATAAACAAACAAGAAGTCCTAAACAGAAAGCATTCCCATTGCCTGTGCTAATATTTGTCATCTTTCCTACATAGTTCTACAAGTCTATGCAAGATTGCGAGCTCATTAGAATAAGTCTCTGAACTAAAAATAATAGAGCCTGTTCAACTTTGGGAGGTCTGAAAGCCCCTTCTTTTTGTGGCCTTTGTAAATAGATCCCTGTTGACACCACATGTGCTTCCCAGCTTGGGAGACTCAAGGCATTTGCTGGAGGGCCTCACTCTGCACCCTTGTCGGGAAGAGCAGAAGTTCATCGCAGTTAGTTGAGGTCTACCCAGTGCTCCTCTGGTTTTGTGTGGAGTCGAACATTTCTCCCCTTTCTAGTCTTTGAAATGTTTCAAATTAAAATAGCTTACTCAAGGTCACTGAAGGCATATGGTCCTGCTCAAAACTTTAAACAAAACATTAGTTTTACAACCTTTTGTAATTTGGTATTGTATACAACATGGTTATATGCAGAGTTTCTGTAATCTTTTCAGTGGGTGACAGAAATATGAGAAGCAAATTTATAAGCCATTTAGTGAAGCATTTAATCAATTTCATGCATAGGAAATAACTCCGATTGCTTTGCTTTATCAATCTTTCTTTCTTGGAGAACTCCAGTCAATGTGATCTCCAAACACTGGCTGGGTGGGGGTGGGCGGAGAGAGGGCAGGGCTGGGGAGGAGTGGAGCGAGCCTTAAGATGCACTTGAAATGTCAGAGGCTTCTGAAGTCTGCTTCACCCGGCTGACAGCGTCTATGAGCTTTCTGAGGCTGTTAATGTATTTCAGAAAGAAAACACCAGTCTAATGTTTAGAGAAAGTTTTCAAGGCCTTTTGCTGCAAAGTTATTCATTAAACACCCTTTTCCCAGAGTGACTCACGTGTTCAGCATGGCAGACTGTGTTCAGCTCTTAGGCTCACAGAAATAGAAAAATGTATCGCTTTCATGGGTTGTTTCTTTCAAACACTTGCAAAATACTGTGATTTAGGTTACAACTTATTTCTGTCTCAAGGACTCAAGACATGTAACAGAAACAATGAAATATCCGGCAATATCCTATAGGCAGTACTTTAGTATTATTTTTTAGTATTTTTATTTAGCATTTTATTTTAGTTTTTTTAGGTATTTTAGTATTTTTCAGAATCATTGAACTATCTTTTAGGACTCATGTTCTGTTTTCCTTTTGGTCACTAAAATGGTTAATCCAACTTGTGGCTACATCCGGAGTTAAGATTTTTCTTTCTGTCTTGTGCTAAAATACCTCTTATAACATTTTACCCCAAACACCATCAAGTTTGTACCTGCAAAAAATCCTAAGGGAGCAAAAAAGGATCTTGTGATAATCACTGTCTGCTCAACTATATTAAAATTACATTAGCTCTACCTTGTCCTCTAAAATTAAACATATATAAAGGTACTGTAGACATAGTTTCTAATTTAGAAAATAATTTGCTTCCACTTATTTCTGAATCTGGAAATACATTTTAGTGAATACGTTCTAATCTTAGACTACTTAGTTGTGATTTTAAATCAGTTTTGTTCATGGATCTCATCTCAGAAGGGTATGATGTTTCATGTTCTCTTTTAAATGGGATACACACAAGGATGTTCCTACATTGGAAATTCAGTGGCATGCCATTTGACGTTTATTTTACCACATAAACTGTAGGCCTACAGAATTTTATCGAAGAGAGATACTCTCTCACTCTCCCATCTCTCCCTCCCTCCCCCTCCCTCCTTCCATACACCATTATATATATCTATTCAACTACTAACTCCTAGATGAAACAGTGCCGTATTGAATTTATAAGAAAAAATAAATCATTTAGAGAAAATTACTACCTCCAACCCCAGTAGCTTTCTCTACCTTCCTTCATATTAATGTTGACCTAAGTTAGTAAAGATGTACATCTTTTTCTTTCTTTCTTTTTTTTTTTGAAGCTAGGTCTCATATGTTGCCCCGGGGAACTGTAGACTCTCGTTGCCTGGAGTAACCCCAGACTCAAGCAATCCCCAGCTTCAGCCTCCCAGGTAGCTGGGATTACAGGCGTGCACCACCACACCTTGTTACTTTTTTTGAGACTAGGTCTTGCTGTGTTGCCCCGGATGGGTCTCAAACCCATGGACTCAAGTGATTTCCAGTCTCAGCCTCCCATCCTAGGCTGGAATTAAAACCATGTGCCACCGTGGCCGGCTAAAGATGTACATCTTTCTTATTTTCTTTCCATTCTGCTGAACCTCAAGAACATGTGCCATATGATAAATATCCCTGTGTGCCATTATTGTCTTGGGGTTTTTACCAAAGAGAGACACATGCCATTCTTTCTGACTGCTTCATTGATGTGGCTATGCTGTACTATACCTGTGCTCATTGAGTTAGCACCATACAATGGAAATTCCTTCCACCTTTCTGCTGTTATGAAGCGCTAGTGAATATCCTTGTACCTGCTTCCTTAAGCACTCAAGTGTTTCTCATATGCATAATACATCTGGGATATAGGTATCTTTTTTTTTTTTTTTTTCGAGACCAGGTCTCGCTATTTTGCCCAGGGTAGTCTCGAACCCATGAATCCCCCAGCCTCTTGCCTCCCAGTGCCACCACACCCAGCTTATGGATATCTTTCCTTTTTTTATTACTATTTTAAAATTAATATATATATATATATAAATTTCATATCTTTGTAATCCCAGGGATTCACTCCCTCCCACCCTCCCCACTGTTCTCCCCCTTTACCCCCTGTCCCAAGTTGTGTGCTTCAGTTTGGTGGTTAGCTTGTTTTGACTTTTCCTCATGGCTTTTGTTTCTTATGGGTATCTTTCTAACAGGGTGAAACAGGTTCTTAAGGTGAAATTACCAAGTATGCATATTTTAAGTGTTAATGGTTACTGTCATACTGTCTAGAAATTTTAATTTGAAGAGAAAGTCCTACCAGTTGAATCTCTACTACAACTTCTCTCAGCTCTCCTCACAGCTGCATTTTACTTCACCGCTTGTATCTTTTGTTAGTTGGAAGCCTTTACTGAATTTGTTGAATAACCAAGAAGATCCTCTATACTACCCAGAAGGTCTTTCCCAGCAAGGTTCCTTCCTGCCAAGGAAAACTGGGCCACGCTGCCTAATCACTAGACAGATGTTGAAGATTGGACTGCTCATGCTCACTGAGGTAGCCAGTGATTCAGAGACTGGGAATATCAGGTCAAACCTGTGTGTACTTTTATTAAAATATAATAAATCCAATGCCACGTTTCTATTTCAGTCATAACACTCGTACCTAATTCAAACCCTTATTTTACCTCCCTCTGTGCTTTTCTCCTCCATCCAATTCAATCTTGGGAAGTCAGTCTGGGTTTGATTTTCCCTTGCTTAAAATAATTCCTTATCCAGACGCTTTGTCCTCCCATTCAGAGTTCTCCATGCTGTGTCCCCAAACCATTCTTTTCAAACTTATCTATTCCTTTTATCAAGAGGTGAGGGACTTTTACTTGGCAGATCAAATGGCTACATATCTAAGCATCTCTGCCTGTCTGCTCTCCCCAGGGTCAGAGAAGACCTTGTCTTCAAAGTTGGGCTGCTTCAAGAGGCTCGACCATCTTTCACATGCTCCCTCCAAACCAGTGTCACCTCTACTGGGTGGACAATGACATACTAGAACAGGGAAGGGAAAACTGGCATCCGATGTTGGGCTCAGGCTAAGTCACATAAATGTGGACTGTGTATAATCCTAAAATGGGTCTTATGAAGTGATCTAGAGTGATGTCTCACATTATGCAGTCTCGAATATGGGAATCTAATCAGATTGCAGTTCTGCTAAGACTTTAGGCCACACTAGTCTCAGCTCAGCTCTGCTTTAAAATGCAGGTGTCTAATCAGGAAATGGCCTGGTATGTGACCCATGAATTATTTGCTGCTCAGCGCATAATGAAGTTGACCTCTTATATATAAATAACATATTTTGCCTGTATTATGCATGGTAATTCATAGACAAAAATGATACTTCTGGGTCTCTTAGTAGAACATAGACTTCCAGCTGATTTTTAACAGAGAAAATATCCATGTTATAGTTTTCTTTACACTCTTCTGTCTATTCTGCCTTGTGACTAATGGTTTATGTACGCTTACCTCGTGGAAGATATTAAAATAATCCTGGGCATGGGCCAAATTTTCCGTTGCTTTCCGGATAATTGTAAAATATTGGGAGTGGATCTCTTAAAGCAGCTTTTAGAACTTATTTGTAATAGTAAAAAATTGGAAGCCAACTATCAAAATAAATTGATAACATATATATAACATAGTATATCAATATTGAAAGACATACATATTAAAATGCAGTGACATCTGTAACAATATTGGCAACTCTTTCTTTGCACCCTCAAGTAAAGCTAAAAGGAAGCCCCGTGTGCACTTAACTTTATATGTATGTAGACCTTGATGTGCAAGTTACTTGCAAGTAACTTTATTTCCTTAAAATTATTATCCATGCTCTAATTATACATAGGTTTGGAAACCCATGCTTTACACTGGCTCTCTGGCTTATGTGGGAGAGTTGAACTGGGAGAGGAGAACTCCTTTTCCTTTTCTCACAGAAGACCCACTGGAGGTTTCCCAAAGAAAGAAAGAGTACATGTTGCTTTTGCAAACAACGAGAAACCTCCCTGATTCCACTCAAGGAGCCTCGTTTAAACAAACACTTGTAAGAGGAACCTGAAGCCCAGCACAAGGGCGTAACTCATCGACTTCCCTAGTTACTATAAACATGCTGTGGCTCCAGATCATGATGGATGGATCGTCAGATGTGGGGACAAAGAAACCTTGCTGATGGGCTTGCAAAGCACTTTACTTGTCTTTGAGAAACTGTGGAAAATGAGAGTGACTGGAAATTTAGAGATGTGCCGAGAGTGGCTGACTTTCCAAAATATTTTCAAAGGTGTTCTTTGAGACATCTGATGGCCCTTGTGTTAGGTGCTGAACTTCAGTACAATTGAGGAAAACTTGCTGGATATTTTGTGGACCTTATCCAGAGGGTGGTGGGGACCTAGAAGATCACACTGGGAAGGACCAGGGATAGAAGCAGACCCACTTGGGTCCTCACGGGCCCAGTAAGAACAGTCTGTGTCATGCTGGCTCATTTTTTTCTGCTACGATGAGCACTTCATAGGGGGATGCTGTAGACCAGTGCTTTTCACAATGACCCAAGGGTTTTGTTAAAGTGCATGCTGTGAGGCAGTGTGGCTGGTTGGGGTTGAGGTCTCGAGTCTTCATTCCAAGAGACTCCAGGTGACACTGATGCTGCTGGTCCTTGGGTTCCTTGGAGCAGCAAGATTCTGGACATGGCTCATGAAAAGTCACATCCCCATGTTCTATTCCTTGGTTTTCTGATTCAGTGAGCATAAGACTATTCTTTAAGCTTCCTAGGTCATTCTATTTCTTTTTCCCTTGGCATCCTTCTATCACTGTGTATTTCATTTTCTACTTCTGCAGCCCTCACTTGCACCCATGCCTGCCCGCTCATCAACATAAGTTATTTAGAACTGAATTCAGTGGTGACTTGCTTTGTGTTCCTGAGCCTAGTATCTCAAACCAGTCAGACCCACTCCTAAGCTGTCACCTATTCAGTTCCCTTCCCTGACAGACAGTTCTGACACCTTGGACTCTCACTCACCATTAGCAAAAAGGCTCTAAAAAGTACTGCATTATCTTGGGAGAGTTTGCTACTTTTTAATTTGGCAAAGTGAGCACCCAAAATTTGTTGAGCAGCTCTTAATTATCATGTATTTCACATTTACATGAATTCTTCCTATGTGTTTTCCACACCTGTCTAGGACAGGAATCTGATACAGAAGCACAGCTCACTGGTAGTTGACTTTCTCCCCATCCAGATGCTAAATGTCCCATACATGGTTTTAGTTGGGCGCCATGTTTTTACAACTGCAGTTCCACCTCTGTGTGGGGGTTGCTCACTGCTCTAATATGCAAACCCACTGCAACAGGGCAGTTCATGAGCTGTTGTCATTTGTGCCTTGCAAGAGTTAGTTTCAACCCTCTTTGGTCAGAGTTAAAGGCCAGTGATTTCTGTCTGCCTTTGCCCACCTCTGTCTCTAGATCCACTTTCCTCACTGAAGCAACAAATCAACATTCTTGCCATGCTGTTTCATTTGTACCATTCTTTGCCTAAGCTTTCTTGTCTATAGGAAATTTCGTAAAGGAGAATGTAGACAACACCTTTCTTTCTTAAGGTTTACCTACCGGGATGAACAGTTCAAGTGAAGAAAATCCAGATAACTAGCTTAAGTATGGATTTCTCATTCATCATGACCTAGCTGAATAGATCACTGCCCAGGATATGGTAAGCTGGAAATTGTGAAGATGAGAGAGAGAGAGAGAGAAGAGAGAGAGAGAGAGAGAAGAGAGAGAGAAGAGAGAGAGGGAAGAGAGAGAGAGAAAGGAGAGAGAATGGACCAAGTATATGGGCTCTCCAAGCCTGGGTCTTTACTCTGTCATTACTGCCTTTTTGCTGGGTGACTTGAGGTCAGTTACTTCTCTGAAACTCACTTCCCCTTACTGTGTAGACAAAGCAGGCAGTTAATATTTTTAGAATCTCTAGTGTACAGGAGCAGAGATCTTTGCTGTGTTCTCCCAAAATGGTCCAAATGCTTACTGAAGTTCCTGGTACATAGTAGGTAATTTATTAGTATTTGTTTTTGATTAGATTGCTTCCAGAGTGACAGAAAATAGAGAAATCATTCTCTATGTTTTTCAAAATGTTTCTCTACATGTGTGCAAGGTGCTGTTTCACTGCAATGCTCTTTCTGTTCTTAGACAGCTAAATGGCCCCAATGTTTTCTTTGCCATGCCAGACAACTAGACAATAGTTAAAAGTTTAAAAATGCTCTGTGGATTTTCACATCATCTAAAGTGTTTATGAACTTGAACTAAAGTAGATACAACAATTTGAAGCCTCAACCAAGTTAGTCTTTTTTATGATTATTATTTTACTGTTTACAAAACAGGATATTTTATGGATGTAATTTATACATCAAATGGAAGAGGACTATTCCTAGTATTAACTTTATCTTCTAGACATAAATAACAAACAACTCCAGTAATCAAAATTTACTACAAATGTAATGGGTTTTGGCAGAGTTTATGTATTGTATGCAAGGCTAACATAATGCTGACTTCCAAATATAGAGAGCAGGATTTCTAGTTTGGCTTGGTGAAGTGGGAGAAAAAAATCCACTACTGTATTTGGGAGTTTTTACTACATTCAAGAGATTAATTCTCATAAATAAAATTGCTTATACCGGCTTCTAATCAGAAAGTTGAAATTATCTGTGGCAATGTAACCACTAAAAACTTGTATACTATGAAAATATTTCAATAATTAATGCATGCTCCATCTAGAGTAATTGACAGGCGGTCATAAATGTAATGGGCCATCTGCGTTTGATTTGTGCTTGAAAACGCTTAAAGGGATAGGCAGGTAGTTCAAGCTTTTCTGGCAAAGATTTGTTCCAGCTTCTCCAAGTGGCAGAGTTATTTACCAGAGCCTCTCTCTCTCTCTCTCTCTCTCTCTCTCTCTCTCTCTCCCCTTTTAGACTTATTGATATACATGTGGATCTCAGCCATCCCCAACATTTATACTTGGCTTCCCAAGTCATTTCAGTAGGGACTTGAAAGCTAAATCTGATTGGAAACTATCAGAGCTCACCCCAATACTATGACTTTATCATTCTTCCTATTGAGTCTGAACATGACAGGAATTCACTACTGCAGTTTTTGCTCTTCTGTAAACAAACAAACAAGCAAACATCCCTGTTTATAGTTCTTAGCAAAGAACAATAGGACCATTAAGAATCTTATTAATATTCACCCTCTTAATCACTCTCTTAATCACCCTCTTGAGAGTGAACCACAATTTCTGTTCTTCTGGATGCAAAATTATCTTGGTGAACTTCAGAGGAGGTTCTAGAATATTCTGTAAAAGGAAACCAAAGAACATTGCACAATTTCTGAGACACTCTTACTCTGAAGTACTCTTACTTCCTTCTCAACTTCTATCTTGTCAGATGATATTTTAATGTGAACAGTATTTTGTCAATTCCTAGTAAATCCTCACTGGAAGAGTTAGAGAACTGACCCTCAGACAAGACTCAGACCTCTTAATATGGCATCCACTTTTGCTAATATGGTGTGGCCCTGATTCTACAGTGCCACCTTGAGCTTTCTGAGTGTGTTGTGGTGCCCAGGGCCTTTGAAAGTGCAGTCCCTTCTACCAGAGGCATGGAGATAGTTTGTTATTTACTCAGATAATCCCTCTTCATCCCTCAACTTCACATACCTGCCTTCTAGGCACTGCTTCTTTCTGTGACACCTGTCTGGGTCCTAGTGGCCTCTTTTCAGAACAAGCTGAGTTTACCTCCATGACAATACAGCCCAGATCTGTTTACCTGCCTCAGGTGGCTACACAGCATCTGCATAAGGAAGATGCTGAAGAGGACTTCACCTTGTGCCCAGTGCTAAGCTCTGTCTGGGTCAAGACATGGCAGAGTTTAAAGCCAATTCTCATAAGTCTGTCTCTGAGTGATACTGGCAACAAGGTGGTCTCTCTCTTCTTTCTTTCACCCTATTAGATATTTGAAACCATTTTTTAAAAACTAAAGTAGCATTAGATGTTAACAGGAACCAATTGTTAAGTCACCCTTATTCTTTTGATTCCCCAATCTAATTTTATCTTAAATTATGTTAACATATAAATACTGCTTAGTATTAGATTATGTGTGTTCTTACAACTCTTATTTGAAAACCTATGCCTTTTAGTAGCAGCTGTTTGTAGTTACTCATGGCTGAGTTTTCAGCTCAGGTGCCTGGCTTTATAGGAAGCTTCTGAAACAGGATGGGAAGGGTGTTTCGGGGTAGTCTGCTTTGCCAAGAAAATGAGGTTGATTTTCCCTTCCACACTTACGACTTGTTCGTGTTTCATCTTGGTGACCAGAAGACTTTATTCATATAATCTTTGTATGTATCCCAACACTGAACACCTGTAGGAGACAGTCATAGACTTTGCCATCCAGATGTTCACAGCAACATGCCAGATGAGTCTATAGCTTAATCAGAGAGCAGATGAAAAGGTTTATGTGAGGATAGTTTCTGCTGCTTGAGATAAATGTCCAGTGTACTTTCCACCAAAATGTAGTTCCTTTTATTGCTTTTCGATATCATAAAAACGACGTGTGCTTATTCCAAGAAAATGGAGGCTGTACAAAGAGCAAGCTAAGGACAGCCAAGCAAGTTTCTTCTTTCGTTACAAATCAGCTATTGTGGCCCCCTGGTATATATCCTCTAGAAGATTGCATTCTCTTCTGCACACATTTTGTAGTCAGTCTTTCCGTTGCATGAACTTTCAAGTTAACAACAAATTATTCAGTCATTTTTATGGCTCTAAACTATTCTTTTGTTAGGGTTTATTAGTATGTATTTAAACCATGAATGCTTATGAAATATTCAGGTTGCTTTTGACTTGTCTATATCTTAAGATGCTGCTTTAAGTAGGCACAGCAAGATGTCCTAGTGGGCATGGTAAGATAGAGGAATTCTCAGGGCTTTTACCCTCCCACCATTAGCTTCTATGACCAGCACCCATGATTGTGTATGCACCTGGCAAGTGGGTGTGCACATGCATGAGTGGGCTCACCTGTTCTAGGAGGGGAGGAGAAAAGGACGGAGTTACCCTGAGACAAGGCGAGTTGATAAAGGGAATGAGAAAGAGAGCCCAGAGACAGAGCATGGAGATTCCTGCCCCTGCTGCCTCTGGTCTCCAGCCTCCCTGCCTGGTGGGCCTGTGTACCCAGTTCCCAGAGAGCCTTGGTAGAAGCCACCAAGGGCTCCGACATTCTTCTTCAGTGACTAGAACCAGTTACGAACCCGACTGCACCGGATGGTTGCACAACCTCGTGATTGCTCAGAGGTTTTTGTGTTTGAATAAGGCTCCCAATTCACATGGAGAGGAGGCCACAGAGATGGGCAGTGGCCCTATGAGGAACTGGATCAACCATCCACCAGTGCCTGTTCTGACCAAGAACCTTCTTACACGAACATGGTTTGGGAGAAACGCTCCCAGTGCCAGCGACCAGAACCACAAAGCAAAGAAGGAACATAATGTGACAGCAGCTGCATCACAGTAGATGACCTGAAAGGATCCAAACACACACGATACACCTGCCCGCAACAAAGATACACCTGGAAAACTAAGCACAGGTCACGTGTCCCAGGAAAACACCTCACCTAGGAAAAGAACATCACTCTAAGAAAGAAGAGAAAGAATCTAATGCACTAAAAATTGGCCAATAACTGACAGTGAAAGAAGAGACGGAGTGGCCAAGGGGTGGGGGAGGTTGAGGGGAAGAGGAGGGGGGAGGAACAACAAAGAGGGAAGAGAAAAAAATAACAGATCTTATATAATATAAAAAAAAAGAGAGAAGCTACTGTTTGGTCAGCAGGAATGTTACATGGTACAAATCAATTCACATGGTATCTTTAAAAAAAATTCAAACATTTAGAACACCAAATAATATAGACAATATCACATTATCCTGATTCTTCTTAACATTTGGATGCTAAGCCTTAGAAACAGACTCATTGAAGGTTTGAGGGTGATGGGTTAGACAGGCAAGGTGGATATTCTAAGGGCATCTGGTCTACTGGGACAGGCATTAAGCTTTAGTTTTCTGATCATGACCCAGAGCTCAGGCTGTGGTAGGTGAGACTATTTAACACTATACTGGATCCTGTAGGGCTGGGAGCATTGACACCTACTTAAATTAGCTGAAAAAGCAGGATCTCAGAACACCAGCAGGGTGAATATTGGTCATGTGCGAAGGTGGCGAGAATGTGAAAGACACACACTTGACCCTGGATCAAGTGGGGTGGTTGGGCCACAGACTTCTTCATCAAGAATTCCAGTATAACTTTGGCCTCCCCCAGTACTTAGAATTGTTCCTTGGGGTCAGTGGGAGATTGGTTTCGGGACACCCGCCTCTCCTCCTGGTGACACTCAGGTCTATTGGTGCTTAAGAAAATGGCCCTTCCCACCTGTGGGTTCCACTCTCATGACTCATTCACCCCCCCTACCTTGACTCTGGTGGAATCTGGGTGTATAGACCTTAAGGAAAAAAAAATCTGCATAGAAATAGCCCGTGTAGTCCGGGGCCTATTGCTGTAGAGTGCACATGCCTGAGCAATGCTGAGAGAACTTGGCCATGGAATGAAGACACAGAACATGCCACCAAGTGCTGTGATGCAACGGAAACCTCTGACAGCGTGATGATGGCCGCAACAGTGAACGGGCAGTATTTGTAATAGTAATGAGAACAGCAGGGCCTCCTATTGACATAGCATTTACTATGTGCCAAACAGGGTGTGAAAGTCCTTTCCATCTATTCGCCACACACTGCCTCACCTCCTTCAGCCATTGTAAAGATGAGAGGTTCATATTAGCAAAGTACTTAGCAGAGAGCCATCTCCCTGTGAACCCATCCTCTGTTTGCTGAGGGATGGAGGTTTAGCGCTTCACCCCAGGCTACGCCGAGTCAGAGGCAGGAGTTGTGTTGGGGCTGGCTGCTCTGTCACCAAAACTCAGGTTACCTCCCAGAGATCTCCGGGAGCACCATGGTGATGAGTGCTCCCTTCGATCCCAGTCACCATCTTTGGGGTAAACTGAGCAGGAAGGATGCTTTCTTGAAGGGTTTGGTGTAACATGATGTAGCAAAATGAAAACCAATACTCCTCTTGTGGAACTGTCAGCATTACTACGAAGGGGTGATACTGTCCAAACACGAGTAATGGGACTTCAATTAAAAAATGAATAAATGAGAAGAAAAATTTAAATAGGTAATTAAAGGAAAAACAAACCCTCCTTAAATAACCAGCCTTTCCAGAACCACGGAGTGAAGAGCTAAAGCGCTCTCTTCCCATCCTCTTTCCATCCCTCTCTCCTCACCTGGCTTCTGCCCTTCCCTCTCTTCTCTCCCAAGGTGACCACCTAGCCTCAGCCATGGAGCTTCACAATAGGGAAACACATCTCCATGCATTCACTCAATTAATCCCAGGATATCCTTATGAAGAAGACACTTTGTGGGGAGCCTACTTTCAGTGTAAATAGAGTTTTCAGGGAAGGCTGAATCAGTTGGCTAGTAGGTGGAAAGGCAGGGCTTGGCACCAGGTCTACCTGGCTTAATTCTAATGCTATCTCTTCACTTCCCCACCTTGAGGTACTGGTACCATCTCTGTGGAACATTTATTTCTTGCGTCACAGAATTTGTGGCTGATAAGATGGACATAGGCATTAGATGCTCTGGCAAGAAGCTTTAAGTCCTACCATCATTTTTATAACAAATTCCACACATGTTTGATAAGGTTCTGCCATGGGCAAGCAGCTGTTCTAGACACTTTGAAGGATATAAAGAATAATTGAATCTGACAAAACTAAACCAATACAAACCCTAGGAATATAACTGCTGAATTGAGGCTTCTAGAGGGGGAGGTGGAACAAAAGTGGGGATGGAACCAGTGATTGGTGGTGAAGAACTATGGGTGTTTTGGTAGTGAATGTGGTGTGCTGACTTACACTTGAGGAGATGTGAATCTTGTGCCCTAAATCATATATAGTGTTGCAAACCAGTGTAATGTCAATTAAAAAAAAAGAGTATTAAAAATTAAGATAATATATGAGTTATAAAACACAGCCACTATGGGGTTCGATGCTCAGTCAGTTATAAGAGTACAGCTAGTGTACATATAGTAGGAGTGCACAGATGAGATGTTGAAACAAACTTTGTATCCAGATAAAGTGTATATCCTGAAATTATTTTTATATTTAGAAAGTACACATTGAAAACCAATTTTAAAATGCTTAAGTCCAAAAATAACAAAATAAATCAGGAATGTGGACAGAGGGAATTAATAATGATAAAAGCAAAAATGAATGCAATGTAAAACAAACATGGAGAAGGAAAAGTAAAACCAAAGTTAGATTCTTTGAATGATCAATGAAGTAGATGCATCCCTATTAAGTTTGATTAGAGAAAAAGAGAAAGTGAGACAACTTCAGCATGATAAAGGGAATACGGAGAAACTGAGAAAACTTACTGATGGGTATTTGTGCAGTTCTGTAGAAGTAAATGTGAAAATGAGTATAGATTATACATCCATTCCTAGTGAAAACGCAAGCCTTAAAATTGCTCAAGAAAAGAGGTAGAAAGCATGAGTGCAGGGATTATTATAAAAGACATTGGAAAGTGAAAGATTTATCACTAAAAAAGGCACCAACACTGGAGTGTTTTACAGATGAAACCTGATCATCTTTGAAGACCATGTCCAGCGTGGGAAAAATTCTACTTAGGCACAGGAAGAAAGATACTATTTTATGTGAAGAAAGTGGCTAAGGACAGTACAAAGATTCAAAGAACAATTTCCGAAAAGAGTACTAGCAACTAAAGTCCACCAGCATAGCCATTCATGATACCACGCCCAGATGGTCTACACACACACACACACACACACACACACACACACACACACACAAATATGTAACCAACAAAATGATTAATAAAAGCAAAGAAAATGGCCACAAACACTCCAACTACTTTACTAACAGGTATCATTCACAAGAGATTTTCACTGACTCATGAGTTTAAAGATCCTGGTGTTGCTTTAGAAACTCATGACAACCCTTTTGCTGTTTGCAGTCACAGAGGGACCAACACTCATACTGCAAAGACATCTTTGCTTCCTGCTTTTTGCAGGTTGTTAATAGGTCAAGTCTCCGCTGACTGTGACATCTCTGAATGGAGAATCTTAGAACCTCACAATGTCGTGGAAGAAACTTGGTTTTTGGTCCAGCACAGCTCTGTCTGAAAGTCCATGGCCTTGTAGGGATGTGTGTGGGGCTCCCCTTCTCTGAGAAGGAGAAAGGGGCTCTCTGGGCATACTTGTAGCACAGCAGTTGCCCAGCACATCTTTTGAAGAAGGTTTCTGCTTTCTTCACTTTGGTATAATCTGGGAGCTACTTTCAAGGTTTCTTCCTCCTCTTTATCTTGGAAAGGAGACTCCCTGGTATTGTTACCCACCCTTGTAGACCTGTTGCCTCCCTCTGGGGGTGGGAGGGAAACACTCTTTCTTAGAATGCCAAAGAACAACCGAGCAGGGCTTTGGCTGGAAGAGATTGCCCAGGAAATTGAAACAAAGCAAACTGTGCACACCTCCCATGTTCCATGTAAGTTAACGAGTCAGAGTAATAACTATTCAGTCAGTCACTGTAAGTCTATCCTATAAACAGGGATTATAAGGTTTAAATGGGGCTTTGCCTCACAACAATTATGTCAGCAGCCAATGGTGATAACTCTGGAGCCCTCCTGTCTTTCTGCTTCATCACTTAATGTGACAGTAGCCGGCTTTCCCCTCTGCATCTATCATAGAGACACATTGATTTCCTTTCTGGAGGAACACATATTTCTTTTCTTCTGCTAAAAAGATAAATCTGACAGATTTTAATCAAAAGTAGTTGTTCACAACTCCAGAAATGCGTTCTGCGCTGCAAATGAAAACAAAAATACACCAGCAGCTAAGGAACGGATGAGTTTTGTGGCCAAATTTATTTGTGGAAAACATTTTACAAAAAGACATACATTTGTGGAAAATACTTCTATCCAAAGACACAGGCATGTGTGTGTGCACGCACACACACATACACACACACACACACACAAAGCAGTGAAGCCTAGCAGTTGTTTAACATTAGTCAAGATGGAGCGTTGTTGGAGGGACATCAGTAGATTTTTTTTGGTCTCTGTAGAAATTTCCACTATAACTAGGCTGTGTAGACACTAAGTTAACCGTGAGAAGCTGGGCTTTGGAACTAGCTCTTGAGAGGATGTCTTTCCCACAATAGAGCTGAACGTAGAGGAGGGTTCAGCTGAGAGCAGATACAGATTGGTGAAGAATCTTCATGTCTCCTACTAAGACTCATAACTGTTTGCTTATCCATCATCTGGGTATGACTTGGTGAGTCTGTTAGAAAGCGTTTGGATTATTTCCTAAATGAGTCTATTGACTTCAAGTAGCTCTTATTCATCTTTTTGATGTATTCAAGGGGCCCCAAGATGTTCTATGTATCTTTTCTTTTTCAATTTTAGATAGATGTTTAAATGGAGCCCTCTTAAATTTTTTATATCAAAAAGTCTGTGGGGGAAGGGGCTTATAATCCAACAAGATTTGATCTTTATTTTATCTCATTCATTGATGAGTCTAGTCCTCTCCTTAGAAGTTGTCAATTTTAACTGAATTGAGTTGATTTTTAATGACATATTGCTAAATATCAACATCTTTGGCATGTTTTGTCTTTTCTTCTCAGTGTAAATGTGACTGATTTCCTTGTCACTAACCTAGAGAAACTGGGTGACTCTCATTCACACCTTGTGGCAATTTTTTGCCTAGATTTTGTGGCACACTATGTCTTATCTCAGCTAATTTTCAGAGGTTAAAAAAATCCATCTCATTAATGGAAGAGTGAAGATAGTTTTCATTCACCTTCACTCCAATCCTACTATAAAGAGTCCATTTTTTCAATAAAGTTTTTTTCTCCCTAACCTTGTCATTTTTGTATTTTGTTAATATCTGTGCTTCCAGAAGAATCATATTTGGAAATAAGAGTATTTAAAGGAAAGTTATTTTAATAATACTGAAGTACTTCCTAATGTATAGACATGTATATAATTCCATTATTTTTCACTGGACAAAACTAGTCTTTTTAAAATGTGGACTTCAAACTTAGTTTACTTTCACTGTTAGCACTCAGTTTATAAAACTTACAAAATATTATTGTTTATATGATAATGTGCCCTATGAGGGATTTGCCCCACAATGCACTATTGGGTTAATTTTGACAACCGCTTGCATTTAAGAGTGATCTCCCAGCTCTGATATTTGTCCTTGATGTGCCATTTAGAGAGATGTCTTCGGAAAAGCAAAAGGTGACATGGGAAAGAGGGAAGATGAAGAGTAGCCAAATCAGTCCTTACCTTGCAAGAAGAGGATTAGAGAGGCTGGCATTTAAATCACAAGAGGAATACATTAACTTCTCCAAGTACAAACTAAGAAAAGGAAACCAAGAAAAGTGGCTGATCATGTTCACTTGAAAATTGTGGTGTCCTCATTAAGCCTCGGTCAAGAAATCAGTAGTTAAAAATTTGTCCCAATTTTCACTGGAGACTGGTGTTATTTGAATGCTTAACCCAAAATAAAAGGCCATCCTGACACAGGAAGTAAGTGCTTGTTTCTTGAGAGGGTGTCTATGATTCCCCACACTGCAGCCACTGAGAGGTAGGAAGACAAGCACCCATGGGCCTTGATTATGCTGCCTGACAGGCAAGAAACTCACCACCCACTCTTGCCCTGCAGAAAGTGATACCCACTACCTAGAAGTCTGGTGCAGCGTCTCCTAGCATATTTCTCAAACTTTTTTTCTATTTACAAAAGAAGCAATTCATTTTGTAGGACGTTTCAAACTGGCAAATGGCCAACAGCAATCTTGACCAAAACTGGGTGCAAAAGGTATTGCAAAACACAAAGCAAAAGAATATTTAGTAAAGATGGAAACAAAAAGGAAGATTATTCATCTTTCCATATAGCTTTTTAAAACCATTTGCAATTATGTGTTGCTTATAGGAGTTTCTATAATATTTTTTTCCACTGAAGGGAGAAGACTGAATAAGTTTGTGTATACGTCACAAAAAGAAGGGAAGACATTCAGAGTTACAATGGAATTTAGTGGATTGTTTGAGGATCTGCAGTGAAAATGACACAGTGAACCAGGAGAATGGAGAATGTGATCTCATTTTGTTTTCCCAGAAAAGGATTTCAAGGACTTTGGAAACTGAGTGAAACATAAGGAATATCAGCTCTGCCACGGTTGTGCACCTGATTGGAAAGGTATTATCTCAGAAGTCCTGGAGTCAGTGCTGGTTGCTGGTTCATCTACCTGGTGTGCATGGAAATGACCTTCAAGAGAAAGGACAGTGGAATTTTTTTCAAGATGTATTTAGATAATGCTATACAGTATATAGCTTATCATGTGTCATGTTGTGGAAGTCCTTCTTCTAATGATTAGATTGCAAAGAGATTTCTAGTCACCAGTGCTAAGTGGGGTTCCTAGAGGTTTCTTGGTCTTTCCCATAACTTTCCAGTAAAGTCTTTTATGCAATAGTAGCTAATTTTTAAGAAGCCTGATTTGTCATATTATTTTGATATCTCCATATCCACCCCCACCTCAGCACATCATCATTTGACAAATCCAAATTTTGTTTTTTTTTTAAATTTAATTTAATTAAAAATTTTTTTCTTATTGTTTGCTTACATAGCTCGTGTTTGTAGGCATGATCCTCTCCCTTCTCCCTCCTACCCTTTCCATTGTCCCCTTTCTGGTCACTCCAGTTCCTTTCTTGTTGTCAGTTGTTGGTTGAAGATTGTCCCATTGGTCTCTTCGTGTTCTTTCTGAAGCACTGTCCTCCTGGGTGGAGTCCCGCATTCCTGGGGGACTGCAGACCAGGTTGATCAGATCTCCATCACTAACCTTAGGGCAGGTGGCCCTTCTGAGCATGTCGGCAAACTTCCTGTCGGTCTAGTGGGTCTAGTGTGTGGAATGGCTTTCCCCCTTTCTTCGTGGTAGAATTTCCTGTGGTGATGGAGACGGTCTCTTTTTCTCAGGACCCTTGTGATCCCTGGTTTTAGTGTCTCCTTGTTCTTATTGGTTGACTCATCCATTCATTCCATTGTTTGTCCCTTGGTGCTGCTTTTTTGGCCTTGTAGCTCTGGTAACTGGCTTTGTGAAACCAAATCCTAGCTGTTGGCTGTGTGGGAGTTCCCTGATGGGGACAGACCTCAGCTGGTGGTTGGTCTAGCTCACTTCTCTCTTTTGGTCCACAGTTCTCTGTGGGCCACTGACACTTCTTTGTGGCTTTGCTCCCCCATTGAGATGGGGGAGCTCCTTGCTTGTGTTGAACGTGTCTCTGGGTGGGGAGTTAAGCCCCAGCACTGGAAATGTTGTTGGTGTTACTTGGTGCTATGTCTTCACTCTTGTCCACAGCCGTCTTGTGTCTCGGAGTTCCAATCATGCTCTTTTGGGGCAGGTTATAGGTGTGTTCAGGGCCTTTATTTCTCTGTCTCTTCCAGTGTATCTGTATTCCAGTGTATCTGGGTTGTTATTTCCCTCATTCAAGCTGAGGAGTGGCTGAGGTGGGAATGAACCAGAGGGGGACACCCCCCAAGCCCATACCCTAGTAGTTTTCTGGCCCCCACCACCCCAACCTGTAGGAGGAAGGGGTGGAGCCCCCAGCTGCATGGATGGAGCCGGGTCACCCCAACTTCCCCTGGAGGGGAGCAGCCCTTCTGCTCCCTAGTCAGTGCCTTACACTCAAGAGTCAAATTTTCTGTTTTAAAGATGAGTTTCCCCATAGTGGGTTGGCTTTCCATTGGTTTGGGAAATCAGCCTTAGAACCCTCTCAGCGCCCTCCACAGCTCCTTACAATTAGAAAGTAAAACTATAGCCTTTCGTGACGAGTGTCCCCTCAGTGGGTGTGGGGAAATAGAGACTGAGTCGCAGCTGCACCAAAGACTCCAATGTGTGATCTCAGACAAGTAAGCCTGGACTTTGTCCCCTGGAAACGGCGATGTTGACCTCATAGAATGCTGCATGCTAATGTAGCAGAAGTGTCCGCAGGTGAAAGACAAGTATGACCACAGGTGGCAGAGGGTGACCATGGCTTTCTGACTGTCCTCTCTATCACTCCTCCCCTGACATTTCTACAATTTTACCCCCCACAAACCTTCCAAGGTTCACGTATGTTTCTTGTTTTTACGTGACGCACTCCCTGCTCTTCTCATGACAGGTCTCCCTGAATTTGGACCCTCAGCACCTCAAGAAATGAAATCTCTGGAGCAGCCACTTCTGCATGCTCTACGGTGCTGCTCAGGGAAGCCCTGGGGGCTGGAAGCTGTGAGTCCTCTGTCCAGCCTGCCCTGGGATTAGTCACTTGGCTGCCTGACGAAGCAGCTAGTAATTCACAGATAATCATGTTACCAAGATGCCATTTAATCTGCGTTTGGCATATCGTGAGTTTTCATCTTCATTAATAGAGCTATCAAAGTTTGATTGTGCCGACTGGTATTGGACATAGTGATTCACCCAGAGGGGGGTTTGCAGTCTGTGTGGAAAGGCTCTGATTGCCAGATGGCAGCTGTTAATCTGCTTGTTTGGCGGGGGTGGGGGTGGGGGGTGGAGAAGCTAAACTTGCCTGGCCCTTAGCCAGTGGGGCCATCCCCCACCTCTGATTCTACATGGCCAAGGCACAGGCTGAGGAACCCTGGTCCTCCCCTCCCCACTGTTTCAAGGCACCTGGTGAATGGCTACTGATGAAGGGTGGGCATTGTTTATCTGGCTGTACCTCTGCTGCCACTCAATAGATTGTAGAATCCAAAGACCCCAGAGGAAGGCAGTGTGGCCCAGTAGAAGAGGCCAGACTGGGAATCAGTGGAAGAGGCCGGACTGGGAGTCAGAGAAATGTAGCTCTGCATCTTGACTCAACAGCTTACCCGGCCTTGGCAAGTGCAGCATGTCACTCGCCCGCTTTGCGTCTCAGACCCTCCCAGGTGCTTGACATGAACTTGACCTTGTTGTCATGGTGGGCACTCCACCCTGGGCCAGTGATCAGGGTCAGGAAGCCTGGTGGGAGAAGCCTGTACTCCCTTGACCTGGCTGTCCACTCCTGGGCTTAGAGCCCAGAGAAACTCTCTTACAGGGAGGGGTGGGGGTGGCGAGCAGGCACTGAATGAGGTTGCTCATCACAGTGTTACTGGTCATGGTGAGGATGGTGGTGACCACTCAGGGTTCATCTGGATGAACAGAGAATGAAGTGCCAAGGAGGTTTGCCATGCACACTGCACCACAGGCAGATGGAACACAGTAGTGTGTCAAAAACTGTTGGGAGAAAAACAAAAGAAAAAGGAAACAGCCGATTCTATGCAAGTCCCCATGAGGCTATCCTGCATGCTTGATGATGATGCAAATGAAAGACTTGCATCAAACCCTACGGTGCTGATGGTTTGGGGCAGTAGTGGAGTAAAGAGAGGGGACAAAAGGAATACATAAATGACTGAAAGCACTGGAAGAAATTGAAAATAATTTGTGTTGGGAGTAGCAGGAGGAGAGGTGTATGATTTAGTGTTCGCCTGTACCTAAAAGAGAAGGGAAAGATGGATAAAAAAGCCAAGCAAAGGGAGAGAATATAATAAGAACAGTAATAAGAGCAGTACCAGGGGCTTCAGGACAAGGGCACAGGATGGGTACCTGCTCTTCCTCGCTTCCATCTCTGTTTGTCTCTGTCTCTGTCACTGTTTCTCATGGGAAGTCTTAGGAAGAATATGAAGCTGCAATGAAGCTGAATGGCTCAGATACTCATCCACTTTTATCTGATCTCTTCATCTCCACTGACTCCAGTTGCCTAAGGCACTTCCCTAATTTTGCCCCAATTCTCTGCAGACCCAGCTTTTGTCTCTTGGCCTCTGCAGAGCTTCTGGAAGGTGTGGCACTCATTCCTGTTAAACCAGTTGATAACTTCCTGGAGTCTTGAGCCTTTGGCCCTGCACATGAGTGTAGCTGCTCTTCCACTCAATGAGGCCTTTGTGTGTGTGAAGGCAGAAAGATATTCCTGTGTGAGAAAGGACCACAGGGAAACTCCCACCATTTTCTGAGTCTGAGAAAAAATGTCAATGTGTAGAGGCATCTCTGTAGTCTCCTTTTGTTAATTTGTGGATGGAAAGATGAGCATGTATTCATGGGAATGGTGTAATTGAGTGTCACCCTGGTCAGATCGTAATTATCACCAAGTGATGATGTAGGGAAAGAGACTCTTTTTCTCCTGAATAACATCTTCCATATAAGCCTTGCTCTTGTTCAGAGCTGTGTTTACTACCTTAATATAAGGCAGGCACACAATGAAGACATCATCTGATATGGAGGGTGGGGTGATCTGTGATCATTTCCTCTCTTAGAAGCTACCATTTTTGAGATAACATAGAAGATAAAGGTCAACAGTTCACTCTTGGACTAAGAGGGTTTATGCCAGATTACTTATTGAGGTCATCTTCTAGTCTTTCTCCCCCTTTATTCCCTTGCATTTTCTCCTTCCAGGTTGACTATGATTAGTTCAAGATTTGTTAGTGGTCCAGGTCATTACAATTCACAGTTTCTCTAGGACTTTAGTTAGTGATGTCAAGAAAGAACCCTCCATATTCCACATGTGACACCACCTAGCATTCTCATTCCTCCTTCTGATTTATTTGGCTTAGCATCATCCACTATAATTCAAACTCAACAGTTTATCTTTTGTTTGTCTCAAAGTCAAGAGTTTATCTTCTGTTGGTACTGTGTAGTATTTCATTGTGTATTGTATCACATCTTCTTAATCCACTTATCTGTCTTTGGGCACTAAGGTTGTTTCCATAATGTATCTGTTGCATATACTGCTGTGATGGACATAGTAGTACAGACATCCTTTTGGATTTGTGATTCTGCATTCTTTGGGTAGATACCTAGGAATGGAATTGCTCCATCATACTTTTAGTGCCTTGGTGGTGAGTGAGGTGTGGTGATATACACTTGAAAGGTGTGAGTGAGTCTTGTGTGTGTGATCTTCTGAATCGTATACAATATTGTAAACCAGTGTTATCTCAATAAATAAAAGAAAGAGAGAAAAGAATAATTCTCATTTCTTTATAGAATAGCCATTAGAAACTGAAACTACTGGGTATGATAGCTGACTGAGAAGGAAGGCAATGAAGAATTGTAGAAGTCATAGCAAGATGGATGTGACACCATTACCTGAGGACAGTGACCAGCCATCCTTGCCACCAGAATTCCCTAGACTCTTCTCTTAACTGAACTAATTAGTTCTTCTTTTAGTTAAACTTTTTATCAAGTTGCAAATCTAAGCAAGTAAGGCAAACCCTGCCATACTGGGGACCACATACTCTCATCAAATATTTGGTACATGATTGCTTTATACAGAAAGAGTCTTTAAAGAGTAAAAGCACATAATTCACTTGAGTGATTTTCAATAAAGACAATATGTGTTATGTGTTAATTCAGGGACACCTAACATCTCTTTGGGTGTCTGAATCAGGGTATGTGTGTATGTGTGTGTGTGTGTGTATTTGTGTATGGGCCCTTTTCCTTCAATAACTGTAGAGGAAATGACCCTGTTTTGGATACCCGAATGACATCACATCTCATGAATTATTTTCCAACACTTTCATCTGCACATGAGCTTAAAGAACTACTTTATGCTTGTAGGTTGATGAGTTGTATTGGAAACTTAACTTCTCTGAAATTTCATAATTCATCTTTACAAGAGGAGATAACAGTTTCTATATCAACCTACTGCTGTGAATAATTAGCAAATATATGGGAAGTGCTTGGCACAGTGACTGGCACATAATAAATCACTCAGTAAGTGATAGCTGTTGTTATTACTATTGTCATCATCATCATCATCATCATCATCATCTTTATCATCAAGAAAGCCTCACCAGCAGTTTGAATAACATGTGCATGCAGCCATCTATTTACCATTTACAAAATACTTTCACATATTCCATCCAGTTGGATACAGTTAACTTACAATTAACTGCACATCTTAGTTTCCTGCAAGTTAGTAAGAGCAGTTTTTTCAAAAATTTCCATGATGTTCAGCAAGATTCACTGTATTTAGCATCACATATCAATGACTGAGAAAGGCATTTGTTTTGGCAGGTGAATTAAAAGATCAAGGGATATGTTTTTAGCACAAATGTGGCCAGGTCCTGAATATCTTTGATTAAAACTCAAAGCCTAGCTATTTAATAAAATTTTTGCTAGAACAGGAACATTTGTGAAGAGAATTCATTAAGGGAGATGGTATGTTCCTTGGACAAGAGTGTCAAAAAGTCTGAAGCAGATTCATTTTGTACATATTGGCCATTTCAAATATTCCTCAAGTTGGTTGAATCTCCTGACTTAGTGTATTTCATGTTCCAATATAAGCAGGTTGTTGAACTTGACACATTTCAATGTTTTCTTTGTTTATGAAATTTTTTTCAAAAAGACATGCTTTTAACAGGTGAATATATGGATCCATAATAATATTTATTTTGGACAGGAAAATACTTTTTTGTTAATAACTGGCTAAAAATTATCATTTGTTTTATTGAAGAGTTTTTTGTTTTGCACTTTTGATTTTGCATACATTTCTAGAAGAAGAAAATTGTTTTACTAATGGAGCGAAGTTTTAGTATTTCTATCTTTTTGTTTTGGATGTTGTTTAATCTGATTTAGAGAAAACACAACTTCCTTATAAATTGCTAAGGGAATGAGGGTGTTGTCAAAGGAAATATTCATACAATTTTACAAGTATAAATTTTAATAATCTCTTGCAATAAAAAACAAAAAAACATATAAAGGAAAACTTTCTTAGGTATTTAGATAATTTCCTCTTTGTCAAAGCATCTGCCAGAAACTATAAGAAATATTTGGTTACTGCAAATATTTGGGGAAGGACTGTTTGGGGATATTGCAATATCCGCCCCCCCCCACCCTTTAAGTTAATCACGTAGCCCCATTATTAAATAACTTCTGATATTGCAATGCTAAAAAAAAAATAGTTAAGAAGTAGTCTCAATATTGTGTCATTGATTTACTGATATGGTCCCAGCTAGTCTTTTAAGAGTAACTTCTGCATGCTTAGATCTATATCCTTCACTGCAGATCAAAATGAATGCTGAATTCTAGTCTTACGTATTGATTGCTTGTAATTATGGACGCTAATAATTTTATGAAGGTGGGTCATAATATTTAGACTTTATGCAAATTGAATTTGATTCAATTTGCTTTAAAATATGAGGATGTGTGTTCCTCTAGCTCATAAGCATTGCTTCAGAATAGTTAGGCTTCTTCAAGACTGTATTAAGATAGTTTACAAAATTATTTGATAGTAAGTGGAAGTGTAGTGTTAGTGTTGGTGAGGAGCCTGTTCTAGAAAAAGTCACAGTACAGACTTCTAGATAAATCACTGCCAAGAATCCCTGGAGTGATGCTCAATACTTAGTTTTAAAGTTAGAAAATATTGCTCTTATGTTTCAGGTGCGTGTATAGGTTTGGCTCATAGTTTCTGAGAACTTTCTCTGAATACTGAAGGGATTTTTGGTGTATGCCTAGCCCCTTCCACCACTGTGTCACTCTGCTGGGCTCAGCTGTTTTCTATCACCAGTTACCATGGAGAGCCAGAGGTACTGTGAGTCCTGTGGTTGGGTGTATATGTGTGTGTGCGGGTCTTTTTGTCATACTTCTGCCTTTAGACAGCACCATTTGGAGCTGAGTCTCACAGTGGTTTTCTTCAGAAGACTTGCTTCTGCCTCACCCTGCAATGTCTAGCTAAGAGTGAGCTTCCAGCACCATGGAAACAGACAGCATCCCTCTCCATCTCCGTGGCTTCTCATGTCTTTGTGGATGCCTATTTCCCAGAATCCTTCTCTTTCATCCAGATCCTGGACATGAACTGGACATGAACTCATGCAAACAAATGAGTTCAAATACCCAGGGTAGTAGGGTAAGGATCTTGTGGCCCCGCGAGTCTCAGCACATAGCTTGCTCCTGTTTGTGTATTTCCTTGTCATGCCTGATTTGAGAAGATGACTGAAGCATAGCAATGGTTTGGTCTCAAGGGATGAGTGGACCCAAAAATCTTTTAAAATGCCTCTGTTGTGATTTTGTGGACTTAAATTGACTATTTGTAGATGGTATGGGGACGGAGACCCTTGCTGAAAGGGAATAGGAATTTAAAGAAATCGGTAAAAGATCAAAATCACAAGCTTTCTGGGATGATTTCTTGGGGCAGTTCAGATATTGAAGAGATGGCACACACAGTAGTCCGTGACTTCTGCATGATATTTGCATAGAGAGAACTTTAAAAAGGTTACATTTCTTTTCTACTTTCATATTTACTTTGTGTTAAGGTTATAGGATCTTGCTGGCAATGTTACTAAGACTATTTTTGTAAACCCTTAGCTCAGTGTTCAAATGTAGTAAGATGGGAATTTTGAGCAGCAGCAACAATAAGCACATATTTTTTGTCCTTGTAACATTCACACTATAGTATGTCTGGAAGTCAACAAAGCTTGCTTACAGTTGCAAACTCTAAAGCAAGAAAGAAACTTTTATCTATAACTTTTACGGGTTTTTGCCTTTGTACTTGCCACAAAGTCAAATATAGATATGACCCACTTGAATTTGGCAAAATATCAAATACACCAGTTTTTGGATAAGAGGAAAAAGTAACAGCTTTTCACTTGCACATGTCCTTTGCTCTTTGTTGCAGTGGGTGATTCTGTTAGTCAAGCCTAACTTTTGTGGCCCGAAGGACTACAGATCCTACACAGGAAGTAAGAGAGACAGGTATGCTATCTGGGTCATCTTTCTGATTCATTTTGTTTATATCTACTTCTGAATTGACTTACGTAGTATTTCATGTAAGAGAAACTTTTTTATATATTCTTTACTCCTGCCTTCCAAAAATGTAAAATTTTATATTGATTCAAGTGGTTGGTGTTCAAAATCAACCAACCAAAGATTTTTTTCATAGGCATCATTGTGTTTTATATTGGAGTCCTTTATAAAAAGATTTGGTCACAGCTATTTGATATAATCTTTAACTCACTGCACATAGATGTATGTATTAGACAGAAAGCATCTTGGCATGTAGGGCTGTGTTTTCTTCTTCTTTATGTTAACACTTCATGTGAGGCTCTTAGGAAACAAAATGCCAGTTTTTAACTGTGCTTTCTAGCTGCATAGACTTTTCATCCCTCAAGATGCCTGTGACTTCCTATGTTTCTTGCAAGCATCTGGCAAGGTGGAGCAGGCAAGGTTTCCAAGTATCACCTCACAGATGATGAGCATGAACTTCAGTGATTCCTACCATGTTTTTCATTCCACTCATTTTTGAATCAGAGAACTTTATGCTGAGTGGAAGAAACATTACAGGTCAGGATGGCAGGATAAGGGCCCTGAGAAATGGTCTGTTTGAACTCATCAGTCAACTTGATGACATTGTTCTAGGGCTATAGGACTGTTCCATCACCAATGGCTTCCTCCTTCCAGAACCAGGGTAGGATCAGATCACACTGGAGACAGCCAGGAGCAGACCTCAGCATGAAAGTTTCCACATGGGTGGCAGTGGAAATGCATTCTGACTTGAAAGTGGCCTCCAGGGCATCTACCTTGGTTAAGGAAAACCATGGTTTTCCCTGAAACTTTAATACCAGCCTTAGAAAGGATGTACCATCTTTACCTAACTTCAACCAGGTCTTGTTTATCGGAGACTCGGTTATCTCTCAGAAGTTGGATTGAGAATGAGCCAGCTACAAGCAGCATGAATCTGGACATAGGCTACCTTGTAGCTTGAGGTTACATATGTAATACAATATTATTGTTTAGAGTAGGCTTGAGAGCTTTAACATTGAACTAGCCTGCACATAACCCTAAGTGTTGGCATTGTGCTATAGGGGGGTATGTTTTAACCTAATTTAACTAATAGTTTGTTAAATTGACTGTGCTGATTCAGGGAAGGTGAAACAAAGTACCCACTTTCAGGTAACATGAAACCTGGTGGGGCCCAAAGAGAGAATAGGAATGACAGTTGAATTAGTGTGGTGAAAGAATCATCCCGCAATGGGAACAGCTTCTTCAGGGTTAAGCTTGCTGGAAATTTTTGTTGTCTTAGTTTTAGATGACCTGGACTTCCTAATGCCCTTAGAGGTAGACTTTGTTTGGTCTTAATATCTGTGAAATGCTGTGTTATGTCATGACCTGTTAGTATGAAATGTGATCATGGTATCATCAGTGAAACCTATGGCATTAAAACCTATGATTTTTCCAAATATTCAAAGTGGAAAAAAGTAATACTCTTTGTTGCTACATGATAGAATCTTATATGTAGGAAATCCTAAAGATTCCACCAAACTCTAGTAGAACCAATAAGCATAGTTTAAGGATCAATCAGTTGCATTTCTGGACCATTCTATCCTGTATTATTTCCATACTAACAATAAGAAAATAATAAGGAAATCCTACTTATAGTAACAATGAATTAATAAAATTTAGAAATAAATTTAACCAACTAGGTAAAAGATCTATATGCTGAACACTTTAAGAGTCTGACAAAAAAAGTCTGATAAAAAACAAAATACCAAAAACAAAGAAGACACAATAATGGAAATAGATTCCAAATTTGTGTGTTGCAAGAATGAATATTGATGTACTATCCATACTGCTCGAAGTCATCTATAGTTTCAATGTATCCTTTATCAAAATTCCAATATTTTTTCTTTTTTTTCTTTTTAACAAAATGGGGAAAAAACAAGCCTAAAACATATAGGTAACTGCAAATGACCCTTCATAGTCAAAGCAGTCTTGAGAAAGTCCAAAGTAAATGTCACACTTCCCAGTTTTAAACTACATTACAAAACATTATGGCACTGGCATAAAAACAGAGAACAATGGGTCAGAATAGAGAGTTCAGAAATAAACCCATGTACATATGGTCAATACATGTACATATGAGTCAAGAATATATGATGAGAAGGGACCATCTCTTCAATATATGGTGTTAAGAAAACTGGATAATCACACACAGAAAAGTGAAATTGAACCCTACTTCATGCTACTCTCAAAATTAACTTGAGATATATTGAAGATTTATACATAATTTCTGAAAACATAAGAAAAAAACTCCTTAGCATTGGCATTGGAATTATTTTCCCAGCTGATGTCCGAAGTACAAATAACAAAAAACAAAATTAAATAAGTGATACCATATCAAACTCAAATGCTTCTATTCAGCAGTGATATTATACAATCAATAAAAAAGCAGCCTATGGAATGGTAGAAAATACTTGCAAACCATCATCTTTATAAAGGGAAATATCCAAAAGATATAAGAAACTCATATAACTCAATTTTAAAAAGAACCCAATTAATAATGGAACAGACATTACTTTTTAAAGGAGACATGGAAAAAGGTAATAAGTAGATGGGATGATGCTCAATATCACTAATCACCAGGGAAATGCAAATCAAGCTACCATGAAATATCACATCATACCTGTTAGAATGGATATCATAAAAAGAGAAGAGGTGATCACAAGTGTTGGAGAGGTTGTGGAAAAAATAAAATCTTGTGCACTGTATAAATTGGACAATGGTATGGAGTCTCCTTAAAATAAAATGGAGCTGTCTGACAACCCAGCAATTCCACTTCAGAACACACATCCAAAATGAAATGAAATCAGAATTTTGAAAAGATATCTACATTCCCATGTTATTGTGCTTTATTCTCAATAGCCAAGCTAGAGAAGCAGTGTGTGTATTCATCAAGGATTAATCTATCCATAAGGAAGATGTAGTATTCATACACACACACACACACACACACACATACACACAACCACAATAAGAAAGAAGTCCTGACATTTGTGGCAACATAAATGAATCTTGAGGGTATTATGCTAAGTAGAATAAACCACACAGGGAAAGACAAATGCTGAACAATCTTACTTATATGATGTATTTTCAAAAGCTGAACTCATAGAAACAGAGAATAGAATGGTGGTTGCTGGGGGCTGGAAGGTTGGGAGAATTGTAGAGGTGTTGACCAAAAGATATGACCTTCTGTTTATAAGATGAATAAGATCTGGGGATCTTATGTACAACATGGTGAGAGTCATTAGCAATATTATTGTCTACTCAAATATTGTGAAGTAGATCTTACATATTCTCAACATATGTATGCTGTAAATATGAGATGATGGCAAAGTTAACTAATTCTTTTGTGAAAATCACTTTGCCAAGCATGTTTATTATATCATATCATCACATTGTACACCCCAAATTTATGCAATCTATGCATCAGTTACATTTCAATAAAGGCAGGGAGAAAAAGTCATTTCAATTTAAAGCATTTTTATGCTATTATAACAATAGTAAACATGTATAAAAGCCTGAATATGTATCAGGCTGCCTGACTCTTGTAGGCATTGTTTCACTTAGTCCAAGGTCATTTTTGTGGGTTTTCTATGTCAATCTGGCTGCAAGCGACAGCGAGAATGTGTGTAGGGTGCTAAGTGACCATCACAGTTATCTAGATAAACATCACGAGAACAACTGACCTTGCCCAAGTAGCTTCTAGACTTAGATGTTTGCTATTCTTTTGGAAGGAACTTGCATTGTGTCATAAACATCTATCTTCTCATTATAAAATATTTGTATGTAAACTCTTTGTTCCTGGGCAAAACTATTCATTTGGTGCTTTATGTAATGAAAAAAATCTCAAGACCAAAAAAGCAATTTCCAGAGTGAAACGGACTTCTTCCATCTGTTAGAGCTAGGTGTTTGCAAGGGGAGTTACATTTTAAATGCCCCGTATCCACCTGTCTTCATCAAGTATCTCCTTCTGTAGAGCCGTTTAAGTCTTCTTGGAATTCGTTCACGTCATTTTCTAATGTTATGAATTTAATTGCTGCATGACTTACTAGGCAGATTTGGTCATCAGCTACCTGACAGGGATGAGTGCTGTCTTTTCAGTATCATGAAAGGAGAATACTGAGCAATGCACTTGCCATAGCCTCCAAAGCACATGTTAGGAGAAAGTGATAGGACATTTGATGTCCCACTACACTGGTGACACAGTTAACCAGGATGCTGCTGCGGCTGATGGTGAAGATGATGGTGGTGGTGATGGTAATGGATCATAATGAAAAGATGATGATGGTGGTGATGGTGATGATGATGGTGAAAATAATGGTGCTGGTTTACTGATTGTCTCAGGAACTTAGAAACTTGGTTTACTTAGTATTTCATTTGATCACCACAAAAACCAAGTAAACACAATGGTAACATAACCACCCAGGAAGATGAAATGGAACCATAGCTCTCATGCCCACTTGCTGTAGATCCTACTATCAGTAACCAGACAAGGTGGGATCGATCTATCTATCTATCTATCTATCTATCTATCTATCTATCTATCTATCTATCTATCTATCTATCTATCTATCTATCT